>JAJHUR010110838.1:0-23024 GCA_027495735.1 Lutjanus campechanus | reverse complement strand
CGACCTCAGCTCGCAGGAAGTCGGTTCAATCGGAGGCGTGGTGGGAGCGGACTGTACCATGTCGAGGGGTGTGTGTGTGTGTGTGTGTGTGTGTGTGTGTGTGTGTGTGTGTGTGTGTGTGTGTGTGTGTGTGTGTGTGCTGTCTCTTTTCCAGGATGTGAAAGAGATATCAGGAGCATCATCACAGACTGTATATAAAGATGGATGTCTGTAGTAGTGATCATTGTATTGAGGCCCCGCCCACACAGCCACCTGACTCAGCTGTCAATCATGATGTGAAACCTCCCTTTTACATCATCCAATAACTAATTAAAACCAAACTGATGAGAAAAATGAATACTTGAACAAACACCAGCGTGATAAGAACGACCTAAAATGACAGAAACATTTATTTGACGTTCACTTTGATGTTTACGTTTGTCCCATCTGATAACATGGAGGGGGCGGGGCTTATCATCTATACTGTAACCAGCCACCGGGGGGACATCCACATGTTCTGGTCCCCGTCTCTGCAGACATATCGATCTCAGCTCTTCCTCTTCTGGATTCTCCAAACCAAATGTGGCCTGTCTGAAGCTAAGCTAGCCTTACAGGAGTTACAGGAGTTACAGGAGTTAGCACCAGGATCGCTAACTCTGCAATACCAAGAAATGAGCAGCCTCCCTCCTCCTGTAACTGGACTAAACAAAACACAGACAGACTTTCCCTTCAACATCAGATTAGACATCAGACTCCTTTTCAGCCACAAAACAGACAAACAACAAAACAGACCACCAGCTTATAATCACCTCAAACCAACAGGAGCGTTAACGTAGCACAGAGCTGATTACCTTCAGAAATCTACTTACTGACTGAAGTATTGTTACAGTAAATGTTTGTAGTATTTAGTGAGTAACCTCACAGCTGAGTGAGTAATGTTACACACACACATACACACACACACACACACACACATACACACACACCTCACATGAACAGACCACATGACCCTCCTCCCTTTGTTCTTAGATATTCTTAGTTAGTTTGACTGTGTGTTTTGTTTTGTTTTGTTTTTTATTGTGTAAATAAATACTGTTGTGAATGAACCTGCTGGTCTGATTAATGTATAAATCTGAGTGTTGTCAGTCTTTATCACATATAACTCCAGATCCTTCAGCCCTGACTAGCTGTTGATCTGGTGATTTGGTTATAGTTATTAATTCAATTATTGATCAGAGTATCAAGCTGATAGTTTAGTATATCTTGAGATGGATATTTTATTAATTGGCTATTGTTTCTCTTCTTTTAAAGAGTGGTGCCCCGAGGTGAAGATTCAATGAAGATTAAATCTTACATTAATTATTATTGATAGCCAAAATTAATCAAACCCAACATTTTTGGTGCCCCAGAATGGGCTAACATGGAGGGGGCGGGGCTTATGACATATACTGCCACCAGCCACCAGGGGGCATCCAAATGTTCTGGACTCACTTTTAGGAGGTCATCATGTCATCAATCTTTATATATGTCAAGATGTCAATGATTAATCTATTATTGCTTAATCACATTAAGAATTGAACCAATTAAAAATCTAATAATCAAAACCAGAATTAACCGATAATCAAGAAATGTCTGTAATTCCCCTCATTTTAATTTTTTTTATTTTTGTTGTCTGACGGAGACATTTGTTGAATAAGGAAACTTAAAGTTGAAATTAACACGAGAAGAAGCATAAGAAAAAAATTTGACAATCTGTGCATTTTGTATCATATTAACTGTTAATGATCATGATCAATTAATTGATTGATTGTTGGCATTTTTAACTATCAGTTAAAGAAATGCACAAAATCTGCTCCCCTCTCTCTCTCTCACACACACACACACACTCCTTGATGCAGTTGATTGTAAGTCTGAGTGTGACGTCCACAAAACCACAAACAAACTGAACTGAGTCACCTGTAATCAGGACAGGTGAACAGGTGAACAGGTGGACAGTGTGACATCACACACTGTTGGATCACATGTGAATGACATCATGTTAAATAAGATGAAGCGTTTTCAGTCTGCAGGTCAAATTCATCCAGGACTCACCTGGAGACTGTAGCTGTTGTCCCTCCTGACGGAGTTCCTCATGGTACTCGACTCTCTCAACGTCCTTGTACGTGTTGGGGGCGTGGCTTGATATCTGATGGGGTTTGTGGGCGTGGCCTGTGTCCAGGGCGAGGGGTGCAGTGTTGTGCTGTTTGTCCTGGTATGTGCTGCCGTACAGCCTGCTGACGGCGACGTACTTTTGGTCGTTCTGTTCTCGGTTTGGATCGACGTGCTGCTGCTGGAGACGCTCCTGAACAACTGAAACACACGACAGAAATACAGTCAGAAACGTAGAGAACAAAGTTAAAATATTGAGAACAAAGTTTAACATTCAGTATTTATATAAGATTTGTTTTAAATTTTACATGATAAGAATTAAGAATAATATTCATGTGTGTTCTTTACAAGTGAAAACATGTAACCAGGATACTCTAAAAAACTACAGATACTACTGTACATGAACACATCAGTGGCTGTAAGTGACTGTAGCGCCACCAACAGGTGAAGTATTTTCCTCATCCTGTGAATATGTTGTCTGAAATGATTTTCCCTCCAGAATCACCACGAGGCCTCTCTCGTTATCCTCAGGATGTCTCGTATTTATTATTTTCTTTACCGTGTTTACACTCTGACAACATGTTTGTTGATCAAACGGATCAACAGGACGTCAGGCAGACAGGTAGAGGGAGAGACAGAGGGGCTGATGGGAAACAGGCTGATGTATTTGGGGATTTCTCGGCTCCGTTTCCTCACTGTTTTGTTTCATTGTTAAACTCTGAGTCGGTGAGCGACAGCAGGAACACGGAGCTCCGTATCAGTGACCTGCAGTCAGCGCAGAGGGCACAGAAACACGTGAGCGTGGACGTGAAGACGAGGACGTCCTGCAGCGTCATCAGATCTGTTTCCGTCATCAGTTTCTTCTCTTCAGCTCTCAGCTTCAGATTTCTTCTGCTGCTGTTTTCATTCAGGTTTTTAAATCTGATCTTCCTGACGCTCCCGTTTCTCCACATTTAAAACTTTATTATGAATAATCTTCACACAAGGATCCATATGTTCACCACTAAATCAAATATGTTGCTGCTTATTTAGATTGTTTTGGTTTGAGTTATGTAGTTTTGGAGATATCAGCTGTACAGATGTCTGACTTCTCTACATTATAAATGGACCCGATTACTCTGGATAATCCACAGACGTCACTGTGAGCAGTTTCACACAGGAACTATTTTCTTTTCTAGTAAAAAGAAAGTAGTTCTGGTAGATTCTACTGCAGAAATAAGTTCTTGAAAGATGTTTTCTGAGTGTATTTCTTTTTTCAATTTTTTTGGTGCCTAAAGTGCCACATAACTGTTGGCATCTAGTTCCATTATAGAGGAGAGAAGTCAGACATGTGTGCAGCTGAACTCTACAAAACTCTGCAGCTCATAACAAAACTGTCTGGATGGATAAACAGTTCTACAGCTGAGAGGAAAAATATGCATTTTGATCTGGGGTTGAACTGTCCCTTTAATATTTTGAATATGAAATGCTGAGGTACAGGAACATGCACACCTTCTATTTGAGTTAATACACGAGCAGCGCTGCAGTGTGCAACAGACCAGGTGAAGGTGAATATAGATCAGCAGGTGAGGTGATGATTAAATATTCTCTCAGCCAGACGTCACTGATCTCAACAGAGAGTTTTACCTCAGGACGCGTCACTCATCACCACAGACCTGCAGCCAAAGATTCTCCATCAGTAGTTATTATAATAACTGATTTATGAATTTCAGCTCGTGTATGATCAGATAGATCAGTAATCGATGTCACACCCACAGGATGTTTGAGGCATAAAACTTGAGCAGCTCTGATGTTATTGTGCTTTTATTAATTAAAGTTTCATGTTTATAAATGTGTCTGTAAACAGACTCTGTGGTCGAGGACGTGTTGATTTTGACTCAAACAAACTATTTAAACGTGTGTTTTCCTCTGAACCTTCAGCAGTCGTCTCTGACCTGCGTGGACGTCCAGGAGGTGGACACATTAACAGAAACACCTGCTGCAGGTGTGACCTGACAGGTGATGATGAGTCACTCTTTGTATTTGAAGGTGTTCCTGTTATTGTGTCCACCAGGATTGACTCCTGTCCATGATTTAATTACATCGACCTCAGCTCGCAGGAAGTCGGTTCAATCGGAGGCGTGGTGGGAGCGGACTGTACCATGTCGAGGGGTGTGTGTGTGTGTGTGTGTGTGTGTGTAAAACAGCCTCTTTGTTTGTCTTTCTTTGTTCAATCGAGCCTCTAAAGGCCAAAGGTCTATTTTAGACTGAATTCTTTCCAAAAACATCGACTGTTTTCATTCTCAGAGTTCTCGGTACCTCTCATGCTGCAAATATGTCACAGTACAGCGTGTCCACAGCACGTATCCTGCACAACTACACAACTACACAACTACACAACTGCACAACTACACAACTACACCGCTGTCTGCACTACAGCTGCAATGATCAATCAAATAATCAATCATTCATTCACTGACGATTAAAGGAATCTGCAACTTTTTTTAAAACGGAAAAAGTCAAAATTCTCTGATTTCAGCTTCTTAAATATGAATATTTTCTGGTTTCTTTACTTCTTTCTGACAATAAACTGAAGATCTTTGGTTTGTGGACAAAAAAAGACATTTGAGGACGTCATGTTGGACTTTGAGAAACATTGATCAACATTTTTCACCAATTTCTGACATTTTATTGGCAAACAATTATTAATCAAGAAAATAATTGACTGATTAACTGACTATGAAAATAATCAGTGCAGCTCAGATCTGCACACGTGGTTTGAATTAGAGGAGCTCAGCTCCCCTGAGAAGGACGTGAGCTCCAAGAAGAGAACTGGATCTACTGATCAATAAATACATTCTATGATTTTCAAACAGTAGCCTGATATTATTGTTATTTAGCCTCAGTGTTAACAGTCTGAACTTGAATTATAGTCTTAGTAGCCGTGTGCAGTGAAACAGGCCAAACTCTGCACAAACCTTCAATCTACAACTCAGGACTCAGTTCTTCTGTTTGGTACAAAGACGACAATGTCCATGATTATTATTTTTAATACCAGTGTTGAGACGATAAAACCTGTTTTCTTGTGATAACAGGCTGATTTATCTTGTAATTAAGAAAACAAAAGGCAGATTTTCTTGATATAACGAGATCATGACTTGTTTTCTCAGCATCATGAGATTAATGAGTGTCTGGTTTAATCTCAGCTGGGATCAGTAAATCAGGACATAACTGTGGTTTCATTTGCAGCAGGAATTATCCTGTGATCCTGTTTTTTCTTGTGATAAATTATCTTGTTTTCTCATCAAACCTTTTGTTTTCTCAAGATAAAAATCTAAATGAACCTGTTATCATGAGAAATCTTCATCTCAAGATAATGAAATAATTAATTTCACACACTTTTTGGGGGGATTGTTGCAGCCTAAAATGTTTGATTCATTTGATATTTTTTGTGTATAATTCATTAAAAATAAAAGGCAGTTTGTTCCATGAAGAATGAAACCACACTGAGTGTTCAATCAAACCTCAACAAAAAGGCTCAAGATCACAAAAATTCTAACAAAATTTGCTTTAAAAGTAAATGAAGACGTTCATTTCTGTGGTTTTCCACAAAATATTAAATAATAAAACATTAAGTCGATTCATTGAGACGTACACGTGTGATTTTAACATAGCAGACAGAACGATGAGTCGAGCCTCTGCTGGAGGAACTAAGTGATATTATGACTTGTTTGTAAGTTGAGGACTTGGGACTCGGGGACAAAGACTTGACTTGGTCTCACATGTAGAAACTGAGATGTGGAGAGTGTGTGTGTGGTGTCGAGCAGCTCTACAGAGTCTGAATAAAGGTCATCAACACGACTACATCACAAACACGTCCGTCACCAGGATCACGACACGTCAGCACAAACTCCACCCACCTGTGACGGGCTGACATTTAAAACAAACAAACCCCCGACACAAACGTCCACATCAGTAACATCAGTCCGGTCAGGCTGCTGTGACCTCTGACCTCCTCATACCTTCATCAGGACCCTGACACCCTCCTCCTCCTCCTCCTCCTCCTCCTCCTCCTCCTCCTCCTCCCTCAGTGTGACTCACTGTGTGTTTACAGGTCGAGGATGTTGGAGGGGTGGGGTGAGGTTGGGGGGGTCGACCTTGGTGGTGGGTCCTATGGGAGCGGCTCGCCCACACCCTCTTCCCCTGGGGAAGCAGGGAGGGTGAGGAGGGTGAGGAGGGAGGAGGAGGAGGGGAAGGTGGGGGCGGTCAGACCTCCTCCTGACCTGAGCTGAAGGTTTATAGAAGCTGAGCGTCGCTCTGAACTTCACAGCTTCCTCACTTTGTTACAGAGGCAAGAATGAGTCAGAACGCTCTGACACTGAATACTCTGAGTGTGTGTGTGTGTGTGTGTGTGTGTGTGTGTGTAAAACAGCCTCTTTGTTTGTCTTTCTTTGTTCAATCGAGCCTCTAAAGGCCAAAGGTCTATTTTAGACTGAATTCTTTCCAAAAACATCGACTGTTTTCATTCTCAGAGTTCTCGGTACCTCTCATGCTGCAAATATGTCACAGTACAGCGTGTCCACAGCACGTATCCTGCACAACTACACAACTACACAACTACACAACTGCACAACTACACAACTACACAACTACACCGCTGTCTGCACTACAGCTGCAACGGTCAATCAAATAATCAATCATTTATTCATTGATCACTAAAGGAATCGGCAACTTTTATTTAAGGAAAAAGTCAAAATTCTCTGATTTCAGCTTCTTAAATATGAATATTTTCTGGTTTCTTTACTTCTTTCTGACAATAAACTGAAGATCTTTGGTTTGTGGACAAAAAAAGACATTTGAGGACGTCATCTTGGACTTTGAGAAACACTGATCAACATTTTTCATCCATTTCTGACATTTTATTGGCAAACAATTATTAATCAAGAAAATAATTGACTGATTAATTGACTATGAAAATAATCAGTGCAGCTCAGATCTGCACACGTGGTTTGAATTAGAGGAGCTCAGCTCCCCTGAAAAGGACGTGAGCTGGGATCAGTAAGTCAGGACATAACTGTGGTTTCATTTGCAGCAGGAATTATCCTGTCATCCTGTTTTTTCTTGTGATAAATTATCTTGTTTTCTCATCAAACCTTTTCTCAAGATAAAAATCTAAATGAACCTGTTATCATGATAAATCTTCATCTCAAGATAATGAAATAATTAATTTCACACACTTTTTGGGGGATTGTTGCAGCCTAAAATTTTTTGATTCATTTGATATTTTTTGTGTATAATTCATTAAAAATAAAAGGCAGTTTGTTCCATGAAGAATGAAACCACACTGAGTGTTCAATCAAACTTTAACAAAAAGGCTCAAGATCACAAAAATTCTAACAAAATTTGCTTTAAAAGTAAATGAAGACGTTCAAAATGTTTTTAGAGCTCAAACTTTAAAAAACAAAAAGTGCTCAGAGTATTGAAAAGCCTCTTCAAATATAAAAACACCACAAAATATTAAATAATAAAACATTAAGTCGGTTCATGGAGACGTATACGTGTGATTT
Organism: Lutjanus campechanus; assembly: GCA_027495735.1. Classification (NCBI taxonomy): domain Eukaryota; kingdom Metazoa; phylum Chordata; class Actinopteri; order Lutjaniformes; family Lutjanidae; genus Lutjanus; species Lutjanus campechanus. Next base: position 15,351 of record JAJHUR010110838.1, on the reverse strand, counting down.
TAACGTGGCAGACAGAACAATGAGTCGAGCCTCTGCTGGAGGAACTAAGTGATATTATGACTTGTTTGTCAGTTGAGGACTTGGGACTCGGGGACAAAGACTTGACTTGGTCCCACATGTAGAAACTGAGATGTGGAGAGTGTGTGTGTGGTGTAGAGCAGCTCTACAGAGTCTGAATAAAGGTCATCAACACGACTACATCACAAACACGTCCGTCACCAGGATCACGACACGTCAGCACAAACTCCACCCACCTGTGACGGGCTGACATTTAAAACAAACAAACCCCCGACACAAACGTCCACATCAGTAACATCAGTCCTGTCAGGCTGCTGTGACCTCTGACCTCCTCATACCTTCATCAGGACCCTGACACCCTCCTCCTCCTCCTCCCTCAGTGTGACTCACTGTGTGTTTACAGGTCGAGGATGTTGGGGGGGGGGGGGTTGACCTTGGTGGTGGGTCCTATGGGAGCGGCTCGCCCACACCCTCTTCCCCTGGGGAAGCAGGGAGGGTGAGGAGGGTGAGGAGGGAGGAGGAGGAGGGGAAGGTGGGGGCGGTCAGACCTCCTCCTGACCTGAGCTGAAGGTTTATAGAAGCTGAGCGTCGCTCTGAACTTCACAGCTTCCTCACTTTGTTACAGAGGCAAGAATGAGTCAGAACGCTCTGACACTGAATACTCTGAGTGTGTGTGTGTGTGTGTGTGTGTGTGTGTGTGTGTGTGTGTGTGTGTGTGTGTTCCCAGAGAACACACACACACACACACACACACACACACACACACACTGACAGTAAAATAAAAAGTCTGCTGCTGAAAACTGGGGAAACAAGCTGAAATATCTCCTGCTCATCACAAACTTAATCTACTCACCCTCACCCTGAGTTTCACAGGAAAACACAGAATCTCCCAAACAGTGGAAGTGAACGGTGACCAGTTTTCAAATGTAAAGAAACAACAGAAAAACAAACATAAAACACCTCCATGTTGCTCGTCTGCTGTTAATCCAAGTCTCCTAAAACCCCAACATGCTGTTTGCACACACACACCATCACACCACACACACACACACACACACACACACACACAGTTCAGACAGTGTGCACGTGAACAGAAATCAGCCGCCAGACTTTTAACCAGAACTGAGAAACCACATGACTCCTGTTTTAGCATCTCTACACTGATCCCAGGATGTTTTAGAAGTTTTAAGATTTCACTGATGACTTTAAGCCTCTTCACAGCTTCGCTCATCATATATCACCGAGCTGTTAGTAAATCAGACCTGCTGAGTCAGTGACCTCCTTTAAATCCCTTCTTAAAACATAGTTTAATATATTTTATCTGTTTAATTGTTTTGACCCGTCATGTTTTTATTTTCATGATAAACCAAACTGCTCTGTTTCTTCTAAAATGTAAGAATTTTACAGCTTCTCTGTTTTAATTTATTATTATTGTATTTTTATTATTGAACATCATACAGATGTTTGTGGATCTCAGAGGATGAATCCTGCAGATTAACGAGAGTCTGCAGACGTGCTCGCAGCTCTGTGAGGCTGCACTGATCCTGCATTCATGTGGTGTCGAAATAATCTGAGAAATGAGTTCCAGGCCGAGAAAATTGACCCAAACAAGCCTTCGAGTCAGAACAACAACAACAACAACAACTCAGACAGTTGATCCACAACTTGCAGAGTTCATGAAACATGGAGGAGAAAAGTCAAAGTTTGGTAAGAAAGTTTTTTATGAATTCATGTACTGCACATTAATGTTGTGCTGTCATGTAACCTGGTGTCAGGTTGTAACTGTTGGTTTGTGTCCACACAGACTGACCTGATCAGTTAGAAAAGTGATTTTAAAAAAGTGATTCATCTCAGCCAGCGATCACCCAGAAACTACAACATGGAACAGAATCAACAACAACAATAATAATAATAACAGCAGTGTGGAGAAAACTCTGACTCCACACATACACATTCTGCTAGAGGGGAAGAAACGCCCCGCCTTCTTTGCTTTTCTTTAAACCAATCACAGCTGTCTGGGGCGGAGCTAAGCCCAGGATGCAGCGACAAAATAGTAAAATAGTGCAAAATAGTGTCGAGAGGGAACTTAGTTTAACATTTGTATGTCAATACAACAGCTGTTTAGTGAATGATTCTGGCACACAAAGGGTTAACAGTCAGTCTCTGCTAGAAGCCCCGCCTCTAACCTAAATATCGCTCTCTGATTGGCTCAGCTCTACATGACGTGAAATTACGATTGCAAATACAAAAAAACATCAACTTTCAGGAGAGCTGCCTTGGAGCACTTCTGTCTCCACCAGTGTCAAAATCAAACCTGCTCTCTTGGCAAACTATCCACAACCAACTGCAGCGCACTCCTGGTGCCCCGGTGTTTATTCTGAGAGATCTTAATCACTGAAAACTGGAACTGTCCCTTCCTGGATTTGAATAATAAGTCAAGTGTGGCACTCGAGACAATAGAGTGCTGGACACGTGTTATGGGAATATAAGAAGTTCATATAGTGGCAGACCGAAGCCCCCTCTGGCAAACTGACCATAACACAACCTGATACCTATAAGACTGTTTCAAAGAGCAGTAAACCTTCAACCAACACAGTCACTGTAGGTCTAAAGACGGTACTGAGACACTGAAGGGCTCGTTTCTCTGCACAGACTGGGACATTTTTCATGGTTTGGGTATTGATGAGGCCACTGACACTATTACAGAGTATATTAAATTCTGTGTGGATTGTGTGGCCACCAAGAAGGTTATTACAATCTGTCCTAACAATAAGCCAAACATCACCAGGGAGTTCAATCAGTACAAAGGGAGCTTCATCAGCTGTTAAAGGAGGCGAGAATGAAGCACAGGGACGTCATAGATCAGAATTTTACTTCTATGGACTAAAAAACTGTGAGTCTCCATGAAAGCTGCTGCCAACATGACAACACACAGAAAGTTCCTCAGATCATGTGATCACAGGACTTCTCTTTGGAATAAAATACTGTACCACAGTCAGTTAACACTGCTGAACCCTGTTCAAGGTTGGTAGTTGATCCCCTTAAAATCCAGTCACTTTTCAGTCATGTGCAAAAAGAAATGTGCAGCCCTGACGGCATCTCAGCCTTTCTTCTAAAGACCTTTGCAGCAGAACTAACCCCAGCGTGGCGCCCTGTGTTTCAGAAGTCTGTCTACCATTATTCCCATTCCAAAGAAACCCTGTCCTACAGAAAACAATGATTATAGACCGGTGGCTTTAACTTCTGTTGTCATGAAATGCTTTGAAAAATACATGGTATCCATGTTGAAATCTGAAGTTAATTCTGAACTAGATCCACTCCAGTTTGCTCACAGGCAGGGGAGGAGCACAGACGATAACAGCATCACCCTCCTGACTCTGAAGCACCTGGAGGATCCTGAGGCCTGCACACATTTTGTTCATTGATTTTAGTTCTGCTTTTAATTCACTGCAGCCTCATCTGCTCTTACAGAAAATGATCCAGATGAATGTTAATCCTTTTATTATTAAGTGGTTTTATTCTTTTTTAACAGATGATTGTTCAAATCAAAGCGAACATTGTGTGTCTGTTGTGTTGATGTGCAGGTGAGCAGGTGAGTCGTACCTGGAGCCTCCAGCTCTGTTCTCACTGTGTCTGATCCTCCAGAGTCCAGCTGTGTGTCAGAGACTGTCAGAGACAAACACAACAAGATTTAAACACACTGAAAACACACACACACACAGAGTAACTGAAGCTGTTATATCACTCTCTCCAAACCAACCAAACTCCACTGATAAAATCAGTCATTTTATCTCACAGAACACAGGAGCTGTTGTTCTGCTGCTGCTTTGATCAGTTAGTTATTTAGTGTCGTGTGACTCTGATGAATCTGAATTAACACACTGAAGTCACACAACAACACAAACACACTAACAGATGGAGGCAGCAGACCAACAACTCCTGAGTTCTGTGAGATAAAATGACTGATTTTATGACTGGAGTCTGGTTGGTGATATTTGTCTTATATAATGATGTCATTTCCTGTCAGAAAAGTCAGTCTGACAGAAAGTTAAAGTGGTGAAAACAGTCCAAACTGTCCCTTTAAGGATTTTCTACTCTGACAAAAATACTTTATTATTTTAATGATAAACTTTGAGTTTTAGTACAAACAGAAGGAGACACTGAGAACAGAGGAGAGAACGTGTTTCCCACACACACTCAGAACCTGGATTAAATTAAGTTCCTCATTATTATTAAAGTTTATCTGTTTCTGTAAAAGAACGTTTTAAAAACAGACTCCAGCAGAGAAAAACAGAGTCGACGAGGAGAAAAACAAAAAGCTCTGAAACCAGACGAGCTGCTGCACAGCAGGTTTCCACTGAAGAGTCTGGATTTATTAAACTGAACTATAATAAAACATTAAAGCCTCTGCTGACAATCGTCTCTGATTTTAATTACTCTTCATGAATTAACTCACTGCTTCTCACACTTTATTCAATAACTTCCCCCCATCAACCCCTGAGGAGCACAAATCATTCCTGATAGAAAATAAAGCACATAAAGATGATTACAGTCACAGCCTGTTAATGTTACTGATCTGTTTTACATCTTATCACTGTTATGTTTCAACCACAAATACATTTTCTTGATTTTTATTTGTCATTTAATATCTTTTGTCAGGTTTTTCAGCAGTACATTAAGTTTATTTTAGGATTTATGTATGACTGATATTTATCAATTCATTGTTTTGAGCCATTTTTTAATTTAAAAAATGTCCAAATTCTGAAGATCTTTGATTTGTGGACAAAACAAACATTTGAGGACGTCAACTTGGACTTTTCAACATTTTATTGACCAAAGAACTAATCGATCAAATGAATCAATGCTGAAAATAATAATTAGTTGCAGCTGTAAAACAAACACTATGAGGCCAAATCATTTCTCTATATTTTATATTAAGGTAATGCAAAACTAATGGAAAGTAATCAAGTTACATTACTTTAATATTGTGATACTCAGAGTATGTTAGTAATGTACCAACCTGGACTGAGGAGGAAGAATAATATCTTTTATAAATGATGTGTTCAATGCCTCCCTGAGCAGCCCTCTTTATGTTGGATTTATTTATTATTATTATGATTTATCATATTAAATGTTCTCAGTAAATGACGAGCGAGGACACAAGAAACGGCCTCTTGTTGCCATGGTAACGGCGCCGCTGACCCACCTGTATCCTCACAGTTGTCTCCTCCGTGTCCCGGACAGCATCGCCACAGCAGAGCGGAGACGACCTCCTCCTTCTGTCTGTAGATGGGACGGGTGGACAGTTTGTACCTGAGGACACACGCAGACACACGGAGTAAAAACCTTTATCTGAAAATTAAATTTAAAGAAACAAACACAGAGACTGAAACCAGCTGGACAGGCGTGTCTTCAGACGGGCTGTATGAGTCTCAGCTGGACCACCAGGACTCAGATCTGATCTGGAGTTTAAACGTGTTTAAAAATGATCCTCCAGCTGAACTGAACACGAGAACATGTGTGAAATCTGATTTACAGTGAATCAAGTTCTTACAAGAGGTTTTGAGTTTCTTTCTTTGTTGGTTTTATTGATTCTATGATTACATGATGGATAATTTTACTGATTACATTAACTCAAACCCTTTTAGTGTCTCTACAGGACATTTGTTCCTGGCTGTGAGGAGGCAGACCTGGACTGGGAGGGTCCAGGAAGTTCAGGAATGTTCCTGGTTGGCTGTTAGTTCCTGTTAATTCAATGCATTTTCACACCTGGGATCAGAGTCTCAGAGTTCTGACTCTGTGCTCTTGTTTTAATATTTTGCACATAGTCGATATATTTCTTCATTTTCTTGCAGATATTTGACATGTTAGAATTCTGTGCTGTAGTTTCTCTGCAGCTTTTTGCAGTTTCTGTAATTTCAGCGTCCTGTTTTCTCCATAAAACACAGTTGAGAGAAAATATTTGTCCACATGACAAAGGAGCAGTTTAGATAATCAGCCCAGCAACTAAAATGATTTGATGACTTTATTTTCCCTTCAGTAACCTTCTAACCTCTCAGGTTGATCTGTGACCTGTGAGAAGCTTCATGACTTCAGGATTTAAAAAGAAAAAAGTATTAAAGTTTATGAGATGATGCAGAAACTCTCTGAAAGCAGCTCAGTAAATTCCAATAAATAAAAAATATTAAAAAATATTACAGGGTTTGTGCAGGTTTTTCATCCTGAGTCAGTTAAACTGAACAAATCCTTCCTGGAACTAAAGTTAATATTCTTCCAGGTCCAGTTAATCTCAGCTCAGACTTCAGAGGTTCAGATGATCGGAGATAAACTCGTCTGTTCTGGATTAAATGAAAACAGGATCAATAACTGACCTGCAGGACTTTATTGATCCGATCCAGAACCTTCTGACTCTTCAGGTGTTACAGAGGAGCTGAACTCACACCGGTTTAAACCCACAACATGGCTGAATCTTTACTCATTATCCAATCAAAACACTTGACCCGCCTCCACAGGAAGTGACACCCCCAATGCAGGCCTTTCAAAATAAAAGTATTCAACAGAATGTAGAGAGCAGGTCTGTTCAACTGGCAGCCTGTGAGCCAAATCCTGCCTTCTGATCATTTGCAGGTTATTGAAATAAAAACACAATGATATATTTAATTTTTATATATTTTATGTGTGTTTGTTGGATGTTTATTAGAAGATCATCATTTTATTAGTATGTTGAGCTCAATCATTGGTTCTGTCTGATGTTAAGCACAGAAATATTAATTATTTTAAAAAGTTTGAACTGAAGCAGATCAAACTAAGAAAAAGATATTTGATGCAACACAAAGTTTATTAAAATAACAAAATATTTCTCATCTTTGTTTTTGTCCCATATTTTTTCACATCTTGTGTCTTTTCCATTTGTTAGAACTAATAAAATGTAGACAAAAATAAAAAGTTGCATTGTTTTAACTATTAAATTCATAACTTGAAATATAAATATTCAGGCTCTCAGCAGTTTACTTCTTTTAAGTCAAAAAACAAATTGAAAAAGTTTGATATCCTGCATGAAGAGTAAAAATCCTCCACCACAGACAAATATAAGTAATATATTACAATCATATCTGTAATGAAAGACTCAGCTGTGCATGTTTGTTGTGTGTTGTTGTGTGTTGTTGTTGTGTACTCACATGACCAGCTGACAGTCGGGCGTCCTGCTCGGACAGGGACTCCGAGACCTGATGGTGTACTTCTCTGTCCCACACGCCACCGCCTTGGTGACCACACGCTTCTGCACGAACGCACACCAGTTCCTGCACAACACACAGACACACACAGAGTCAGGACTGATGTCCACTGAGCTTCAGGAAGACAGATGAGGACACTCAGAGTCTTTAACTGCTGATGAAGTTGTTTGTCTGCAGTTTGTCGTCTCGTCCTTCCTATTTGAGGTCAAACATGTTGTTGTCTCCTTGCTGACCAACAACAGTTCACTGAGAGACCCGAACCTTAACCCTGCAACATGATTCTGAGGTGTAAACTGTAAATTATATGTTATTTTAGACATTCCTTGATAAATTGACCCAGTCTCTGGTCTGCAGTGTATGAACCCCCCCTGCAGATACACACCGGAGAGAGCAGCCTCTCTGAGCAGCTAGCATTAGCTCAGTTAGCTACAACACAGAAACTTTTTCAAAAAGGGCCACAAATGTTCTTCTAGTGACGCTCAAAGCTCCAGAGGACTCCAGAGGACTCTGTGTGTGTCTCCAGCTGCTCATGGTTTGTTAGCTCCGACTGCTAGCTGTGCACCAACTGGACCTCCCACCTCAACGTCTTGCATAATTTTTTCTTTTTTTTTTTTGGTTTAGCATTTCTCAAAATGACTCAGGGGTAAACTTCAATAGATCCACGTTTTGGGAAATACACTGACCCTCCCCAACCCCAACATATTGTTTTAACTCTGCTGATTAAACAAACCAGGTATAACATGTTTAGCTTTAGAGGTGCTGTTTCCAGTCTTAATGCTAAGCTAACTAGCTGCTGGCTGTAGCTTCATATTCAGTGTGCAGACATGAGAACTGACTCTCAGAGAGGAAAGGAACTGTTCCATTAACAAACATCCTGTCACACTACAACACACTATTTATTTATTTATTTATAGTGGTGGAGGACAAACAGACACACAGAGACAAACTGAGGACAGATTTCTGATGCAGGTATCACAGAGTTTACAGTCGTTGCTAATCTGTAACACCTGAGAGTGAAGTTTCAATCAGAGTCACTGAGCAGCTGTGGAGAACAAACGTGAGTGAGTGTGTGTGTGTGTGTGTATCTGACATAGTCTTGACACAGATCACAGCCGTCTGTTCAAGAAAAGCTGACATATTAAACTCTATGTACAGTATGTATTACATAAAAAAATATTTTCTCCAAAGTGTGCATCTACTCATGGACGAGAGGCTCGTGTTTGTGACGGTGTGTAAACATTAATGTTGACCTTCATTAGCATCACTGAGGTGTGGTGGTGATATTGCAGGTGGCAGGTGTACAGTTGCTCAGTAGAAAGAAAATAATCAGCTCATGATTTCTGGAAAAAGACTCGACTGTTTTTCAAATGTATTTTTTTGGCTTCTTCATCACATCAGAAAGAAGTAAAACATCTGTACAGACAATATCTCCAAAACTGTGCAGCCTGTTTTATCTGCACATTTTAATACCTGAATAAATATCTGCATGAAACAGTGTTGCTGTGATTAAACTCTAGAGTCTGATCTCTGACCTGCTGTGATGTTTTCATACTTTTTATTAAATTTTCTTGTTGGCCTCAGTCCTGTTTGTCTTTGTACCTCCTGCCCCCTCCTTCTCCAGCTAATCTGCTGTGGAGCTGACCCTGCACGCTGCACCCTGCACGCTGCTGGTGTGTGTCTGTGTGTGTGTGTGTTTACTGTGATGTTGATGTTGGACTGTTTGTCTCATTATTTCCTGTCTGCTGGTACCGACAGCTCTGAGAGTTCATCTCCTCTTTCATGTTTCACAATCACTCTGCTGTGTTTCTGGAAGTCATTCTGCATACAAACACAAACCATTTAACACTCATATTACTTCAGATTCAAGCATCAGAATCTCCTTCTTTTCTCTGCCAGTAAAACCATCAAATATTCTCCATCTTCAACCAGCATAAACCAGATTTATGTAATCAGATTTGATTTGATGTGGGGTGAGTTAACCCGCCCTAATATATCAATAAAATCATTATTAAATCACCAAAATCATTTTAAAATTAATATTTTGTGTCAAATAATTGATTTTTTTGGTACATAATCATGTAAATATCAGGATGATGTGCAGTGAGCAGATCTACGATGTACTGACACACAAAGCCAGTCGTGAAAAGTCATTTTAAACTCTACCTGCAGGTCTTAATGTGAAGTCTCATTTGTTTCAGAGACTCTTATTTTCTATCTCAGATCCCTCGTGGGAATTTTCCTCGTCACTGCTGTAAACACTGTTTACACTGAACATAACTGTGTCTGCATTTCTCCCCAGTTTTTTTCCTCCTGGTGTAACACTGTGGGTGAAGGAGGTTTGGGTGGAGGTCAGCAGCACCGTGCTGTATGTGCAGACCAGGGGGAACGTAATGGTCTCTGCATGCATCCATATCAGTACAGAAGATAAAGTCGGACCGGAGGTCTCCCATTAGTCTGTTTACGAGTCTGTGTGCACGTTCACAAATCAAGAAGAAGATTCAGGTCAAGTGCTTTTTTCCTCTAACACAAAAATTAAAAAAAAAATTACTTTTCTGTGATTCATGTTGGTCATTTACTAAAATACACAAAACAACCTCTCAGTGACATCAAGATACCAACCAGTTTAAGATCAAGACCAGGAGCCACCGAGAACAACAACGAAACAAAGAAAACATGGACACAGCCGGATGATCTGGACTTTGCAAACAAGTTGGCATCACTGTCTCACAGATATCATCAGATGGAGGATAAGATCCCAACAGCTGCATCATCACCAGTGTGATTTGAAAAACTACATGCTCAATATCCAAGGTTGGCACTTGGATGGTGCAGTTAGAGTAAATGTAATGTGAGGAAGATTAGCAGGTTAGATCCTGCTGCATATAAAACTGGATCATCTGCAAAGAAAAGGACACTGAAACACTGATGAAGAAGTATAATGTTACTTATGTAAATTATAAAAAGTAATGGACCGAGACTAGTCCCCTGTGGTTCTCCATTACTGTTGATAAGTAAGGTTTGAACTTTAAGGTAATTATTCCAAACATAGTCTGTAAATTTATATAATTATTACAGGGTTTTTGGGAGAATCCTGTATTTTCCTTGCAGTAGGGTAGTAAATCTTCAGTACCACTCCACACCCCAGGATATACAAACCACAGCTTCAAATCATTGTGTTTCTCCAGAGACTCATTGATGCTTTTAGTCATTTTATCAGAGAATCTGCAAAAAGACCAAAAACAAACTCAGTCGTCCTGAAACTGGTCTTTTTTGTGGAGTGTTTTGTTTTGGCAGTTACGAGACAGAAACAGGGTCAATGTGAACAATCTTATGATGATATAATTATCTATAATTATAAATCCATTGTTTCTACAAGTGAACAAACTCCTGTGACTCAGAAAAGCCCCCGTGTCATTTCCTCTGCTGTCATTTCCTGTGGAGAGCTGTGACATCACTGAGGGTCATCAGTGGGGGAACACACACAAACACACTCGTAGCGACGTGGACAGGAAGTCCCACCTCATCCTGAGCTGCTGAAACACAGTGAACCTCCACATGTTCACACACAGGGACACAAATATAGAAACTTACACACTGTTTAGCATTAAATGCACCTTGATTGAGCTCTAAGCTTGAAATGCCAAAACTTCCTGTTGATATTTAAAGTTCGCCTACCTCAAAAAATGGCCTTTTCTTTTGTCTCCGTTCCCTAAAATGTCTGACCTTTACTACACTGACGTGTATCCGAGATGTTTTCAGGTTCCTCTGCTGAGAACCTGAGAATGAAACGAACCCGGGCAGCTTGATTTTATACACAACAAATTCAGAAGTTAGTTGAGGTCCCATGTGCTTTTTTCACAGGTAAATAAACCTGAAACCTCCAGCAGAGATCAGACTGTCAGGACAGAGAGCAGAGTTAGCATCAGCTGTGTAGCCACTGTCAGTTACAAGCTAACAAACTACACAAACAAATCAAAGATGCTAACCTCACTTAGCATTCTAATACACCTGTAACAGACTCCTCATCTCAGTCAGAGTGGCTGAATCTCTCCATGTTTCCTCTGATGCTAACGCTAATGCTAACCATCTTATCTTTTTTTGCCAAATGACCACATAAGAACAATTTAATTTCCTGTATCGTTATAAAAAACATCCATAACAGCTGCTTTAGCTAAAGTGCTCCTGCTGTCTAAACCTGGTCATCACACAGGACTCAGGATGTGAACTCTGGCCTCTGATGTCACACCATCCTCCCTGACCTCTGACCTGTGACAGGTATGATATTATACGAGGTCAGTTGTGCTCAAACACACCTTCAGACTCCTCTGAGCTTGTTCATGCACAGAACATCAGCAGAGAGCTGAGAGGAAGGAACGAGGAGGCTGGAACCACATCAGAGAATAAATCTGTAATCTTGACCTTCAGGCTAATTTGTCCTGTCAGACTGAACTCTGGGCACCAAAGCTTCATCTCTTCTCCTTCACATGATCGAGCTTAATGTCGGACGTCTCCTCCTCCGTCCACCTTCAGCCTGAAGAAAACTTCTCTGAAAGTCCTCTGGGTCCATTTTTATAAAAGCTGCAGTTTGTCAGCTGTGCAGCAGAACCACAGAGAACATGTTCTCCTCTGTCTGATTTCATCAGTTCATATTCAGTAACAAGACATTCTGAGAGGAGACGTTCTGTTTGAACAAACTGAAAGTAAAGTAAATGATGGGATGTTTATGTTGGATCACTGAGAAGATCATGTTTAATTCACTCCAGGAGTTATTTTAGTGATGAATGATTGTACGATTCCCAGAATGCATTTAGAGAATTTCCTTGAAGTTGAGAGAGTTTTTCTCACAAAAATGATCCATCAGTCTTTAGATTGATTCTTTACCTCCAGACAGAGATCAGTTTATCCACCTGGAGGATCCAAATATCAGTGTGAAGGACAAACGGCTCCTCAGCTGATCTCTAAAGCCTGGATTATACTGCCAAACTGATGCACACAGACAGCTGCAGACAACTTCTGGTTCTCTTACTTTCTGGAGTCTGATTGCACACTGAACGTCAGAGTCTGATGAAGCCAACAGAAACATAAAGCTGGTAGCAGGAGGTTTAGAAACGCTTTAAATGAAAAGCCAGACTGGGGCACAGTTTTAAAGAAGATAAAACTGTGACTGACTGAGACAGATGAGCTCTTTGAAGTCGTGTCTCTTTGTGGTCATTTCACTCGTCTTGTCGTTGGACTTTCACTCTTAAAACAACGTCGACGACCACAAAACATTTGGACTAAAGAGATGTAACCTTGTAAAGAGGAACGAATGAGATTTTCTTCCTGTCCAACACAAACATCCAGTCATTTGGTTTCATTTTCTGCCGTCAGTCATTTTGTAAGAGGAGGCGCCGCTTTGCTCAAACAGAATCTTTTCCAGAATCTGAAGACGTCTCGTCTTTATTTGGGTCTCAGAGTGTCACAGTCTCACAGCTGCCGTGTGTAAAACTGTCAGAGTCGAGCTGCTTTAAGGAACAGAAGAGAACAAGCTGCCGGGAGTTCAGGTTCAGATCTCAGAGATGTTTGTGAAGCAGCTGGAGTCCTTACACTGTTTGTCCTGAGGGTGGCGCTCACAGGCTCATTACAACCTGAAGGGTTTTTTGTGAAATCTGAGGTGACTTTAATGTAAATGTGTCCCTTGATCAGTTAATTTAATATTCTCTTCCTGTCCATCACTCCTGCTGTTTCTGCATTTATTTCTCCTTTTTTCTTTCCTTCTTTTCCTCCTTTGTTTCTTCAGAGATCAGAAGTTTTTCAAAAATAACGTTTGAAGAACATGAGTGAATAAATCTGCCTCCAGTGAATGAATGTGTCAGGTACTTGATGCCATTAAATGATTTAATAGTTTGACAGGCGTCACTGAGAAAGAGAAAAAATAATTTGTGGTCTTGAATGAAAGAATCTTGTTCACAGTTAATTTATGTCGCTCGTTTCCCCGAACGTCTACAAGATGCTGTCAGACCTGAAGGAACCACAGTGAACTACAGAACCCTGGTGCATTATGGTTCAACAACAGAGGCAACAAGTTGAGTGTCTGTGGTTACGTCTCATGTCCTTTGCTCTACTTTTTATTCCTCCTGGTACACGTTGTTAAAATCATCTCTTCTCACAGATCAGACCAGCTGTGACTCTCAGCTCTCCACATCCTGCACAAACAGACCTTATCTGACTCTTCATCATGTTCAGATTCAGAATTCATCCACCTGCATGATCATCAGTCTGATAACTGTCTTTAAATCCTGACTTTTCTCTGGATGCTGTCGTCCTTTCATCTGCCAGCTGTGTGTCTCCTGATAACGGCTCAGCGAGCACTAAATGATGCCTTCATGGTCACGTTATCTGCAGCTTTGGCTGTCTTTGATCTGAGCTTCTTCTTCTTCTTCTGTTCAGTCAAACAGAGGCAGCTTTTAATTTGAAAGGATTTCAGGCTGAAGGTTACAAACTGAGACAACAGAAGAAGTCATCTTCTGAGGCTGGAGGACCACCGTGATGGGAAGAAAACAGACAGAGAGATTTTGTGTACACTTCAAAACGAGACCATGTGTTGTAGTTGTTTCTGTTTTTCTCTCTGCAGAAACTTTCAAGTTGATTTCTCAAGAAACTAATTATGTGAAAAATAGTTGTTTCCATCCAAATATTATTGCAAATCGCAACTAAATTTCAAGTAAATAGACGAGGAAACAAACATTACTTCACATATTTATGCCTCATTTATGTATAAAAATAAAAACATCATGATCAGCAGGACTGAAACTTGTTTAAGTTCCTCTTTAAGTTCTTGATCTTTGCCTCTGAGTCCAACAATAAAATTTTCCACCTCCACTTCATCAGGGCTTAACTACCTGTTGACCTCTGACCTCTGAAGCATGTACAACCAACCCCCCCCGGTGGACCAATCAGAGCTCCTGAGATAACTGAGGCTAAAAACAACAGAGCGACCCTGAACGCTGCTCGCCATCACAGGAGCACAGCGGCGGAGAGCTACGTTTTTGAACGATGTCATTAAAGCAGCGTTTAAAGTGGAGGTGGAGGAGGGTGATGGGGGCAGAGGTGGAGGTGTGGGGGTCTCAGAGCTAATGGAGGGTTGTTTTGTTTTAAAGCCCTCAGGGATCATTTTATCAGAGAATCTGTGGTGGAGTCCTGCAGTTTAATGTATGTATGTGGGTCAGAATCATGACGGAGGGCCTGTGTGAGCGCGCTCACTAAAATGTCACCCGAGACATTTAATCCTTTTATTTAGTCTGTCAAACGTCTCAGAGCGACACAACATGGTGTTAAAGACTGCAGCTCACCTCTGCAAGAATCAAAATATGTGATCAGATACACTGTAAAAAATAAAGCCAAACTCAAACTCTTGTGTTTTGAAATAAACTTTTAAAAGTTTTGTCGAACTATAATCTTTAGTTGAGATAATTTACTTTTCTTCTTTGGATTTGTTGGTACAAATGTGACTAAGCTAGCTGCTGTTAGCATTTCTTCTGTGGTGATTTATCCATTTTAAAGCTCCGCCTCCCGACGTACATCCTCTTATCCTGAGAGGAACATGAACCACATTTATCACAGAGATGATAAACTGACTGACTGACTGACTGACTGACTGACTGACTGACTGAGCTGCTGCAGGGTTATGTTTTAGTTGAGACATGAAATAATAAACTTTAGTTTCAGTTTGTTTTCTGCTCAGTGTGAAACGGGCTCAGTCTAACACCTGGAGGACACAGAGGACACCTACAGCCTGTCTGAGACTCAGAATCATAAAACTAATGTACAGCGTCTGGGGTGTGTGTGTGTGTGTGTGTGTGTGTGTGTGTGTGTGTGTGTCAGCAGCCTGGGTGGTACCAGCCTCATTATAAACCTGCTGGCAGTCAAAACATTTCATCGCTCCCTGCTCGGTACTTCTCTGTGCATTAGGCGTGACTCGAGTGTGTGTGTGTGTGTGTGTGTGGTCTGTGTGGTGTTTTGTATCTGCAGCACTCAAAAAGACAAATACATCAAAATAAAAAATACTAAAGATTCAGTCAGGAAGAGAAAGAGGAAACTGTTGCTGGTGGTTGTCATG
>JAJHUR010110834.1:1409-13380 GCA_027495735.1 Lutjanus campechanus | reverse complement strand
AATTTCAACTCTATCTCATTATTTTGACTTTTTATCATAAGTTTGACTTCTTATCTGATGATTATTACTTTTCATCTCATAATCTTAACTTTATCTCATAATTACAAGTTTGAATGAGGATATTTTTTCCTGCTTCCACAGTGTAGAGTTATTGTGCTTTAAGGATAGTATGTAGGAATGTTGGTGCAGATTCAGACTCTGTCCAGAAGTTGTTCTAGTTGTTACTGATTTTAGATTTTATACGACTTTTTATGGACCCACAAAAAAATTAAATTCATATTCTCTATGAGGGTTTTTTTCTGAATTAATTCTCAAATCTTTCACTTTAAGAAGATTCTGTGGCTCTCAGACACAAAACCGCAGTAATTTCATTTATAAATAATCTCAGTGCAGTGAAAACAAAGTCCTTCTGCACAGCGGACACAGTAAATCACATCTTGACTTGTGTCTTACTTGCAGCAGCGTTTCAGTCCTCCAGATCTCCTGAGCTGAAGGATCCGCGTTCACTGAGGGTTGGTGAAATATGTGATGTTTCAGGAGACTGGGGCTGTGAACGCCGTAACCAGCAAAAGAAACACTGGAGGATCTGTTGAATTTAAGAGAGGAGTGATGAAACAAATTCACAAAATACTAAATATTTTAAATGCAGAACATGAAAATAACTAATTCTATCCTTCAGACAGATCAGACTAATAGATTTATTAACACGTCCTTGTTGTTAATACCTCGGTGAAGGCGCAGTGACGGAGCCTCTGGAGTCGGAGAACGGGGACGGGGGGACGCTTCCCTCACTGGGGAGGAAGTACTTGAGGTAAGTGTCCACTAACACGAAGTAGGCGCTGTCAGTGGAGCTTCCATGTTGGCCTTGAGGGAAGTTCTGAAAACACACAGAGTCCTGATCAGTTCTGCTTGTGTAAGAAACACGGCAGCTGGTTGTTCTCATTCTTCAGACGACAGCCTGGACAAACACTTAGAGATGTGTTATATCTTATCTTTGAATGGTTTGGGGAATTCATAGCAAACGAATAAAATTAATCTAACAATCCACAATTTTGTCTTCTGCAGCTCAAAACATGGTACAAATTTAAGCAAATAATGACTTAAGCTATATTTACATGGGACTGGTATTATCTGAGGACCTCCAGTAATTTGTAATAATTGTAGAAGTCGTCTTTGATCTTAGTCTCGCATGTCCGTAATTTGTAAAAAATTCAGCCTTCCATCGCAAATAACCTGCTATATTTCACTAAACACAGAGGTCCTGTGATATTATTCCTGTGCACATCCACTGTTTTCTGTTATCAAAATACTGAACAAGTATGAAATTTGATCACTCGTAAATGTTGAATCTGCCTATTTATTTATTTTACCTTACCTTTATTTAACCATGCAAGTCTTTGAGAACAAATTCTTATTTACAGCGGTGGGCTGGACAGCAGAGATTTTCTTTGTTGATGTTCAAAATGAGCGATGGTAACAGAGGAAATCTGTCATATTCAAGTACAGCCGCAAAACATCTGTTACTTGATCTAAATAAGCTGCAAATGTGTATTTATGCTTGTAAAACATGCAGAAAGTGGGTAAAACTACTCTACACTATGTTATTAATGAGGCTTATGTGGTTTTCTTATCCTGCGTGAATTCACCGCACGAAACACCGACTTCAGGGAGTCATTTCTAAATCACACGAGGTCCCCTGGTGAAACTGATCAGGCTTTACTCTTAACCAAGAATATCACACATGCAGAAATACTTTGACAAACTCACCTTTGGCGTGATGAGACAGTAGGCAAAGTTGAACATGAAGAATTCAAAAGGATCTGCAGAACATTAAGGAATAACTGAACTTCACTGTGATGTAAAGTTTGTTCCCTCGCTCGTCTTGTATGAACCCTCCTGTTGTCTGACAGTCAACACTTTGTTACAAAGTCTGTTGTTCACCAAAGTCACACAGTAAACAACTGTAAAGAACCGATGAGCTGTAATGATCAGATAATTAACTGATCAGTCAGCCATCAGAAAAAAATATTTTGATCAATCGTTTTAGTCTTTTCAAGCTTAAATTCTTTAAGTCTTTAGTTGCAGTTCTATCATCGATCAATATTAGACTTTTTATGGCTCATCCCTCACTAGTACCACAAGAAAAACCCAGACAGAGTAGTGTTTGTGTTGGGAAGGATACTGAGGGCGAGGTTCAGGGTCAGCAGACCAGACAGGGGGAACTGAAGCTTGTTGTGGAACAGCGGACAGTCTGGGAGAACTCCCTCCTGGATGCAGGCCTTCACCGGACCCTTCAAGACAAACCAAGTACGAGAACTCAGACGATAAAGTTTAATAATGACATGAACAGAGGTGGATATGGCTGAAGCTTTGTCAAAACAGATAACAGTTACAATTCTTCAACTGCCACAACTATTAAATGAAAGACAATTTCATTATAACATCTTATATAACATCATCATTATATTCGCTTTTATCCTGCATTACATCACACATGAAACATTTAATGAGTCAAAACACGCTCACAAGATTTTAATGAATACAAACTTTTATTTTCACCATTTCAACTTGCTCCTAATTTTTAAAACATTTGATTCAGACACCAAAAACAAGGACAGTATAAAAAAGTATTCATTTCCCATCTAAAAATAAACAGACTTTGGTTAAAATTAAGCAGGTATATTAAAATTACATCTATAGTCATCGCAGAAATCTAACCATAATCTATTAAATTAAAACTCAGTATATTATCAGAATAGCTGAAGAATAACTACACAGGAAGTATGAGGGTGAAAATTACAGCTCTGCATTAATATCAGTTTTTTCACTTAATTCATTTAATGGCAGTGATGCATCATGTCTGAACTACATGACACCACGTTATTGATCAGTATTTGCTCACAGTCATCCTGTCAGCCTTGCTGTTCTGTCACAGCAGGTTTTTCTCTACGTAAACACTCTGCAGGAAGAATCAGGCTTCACATTTCAGTTTGAGTTTTTAAAAAAAAAAACATGCACAAACACTAATCAAGCACAGATCAATGTCTAACGGAAACGATGGAAGTAAAGAGTGAAAAGAAGTACGGAGCATCACCAGGCGCAGATTAATGAATAAAAATGTTCTTACCGGGAGATAGTTGACAGGAATTTCATATTTGTACTCTTCTGCTTGAAGTTTATACACAAGCTTCATCATCGGCCCACTGAAAACAAAACCAGAGGAGGAAGAGAAGAATATTTGATTTGATTAAAGTTTTCTTCCATCATGAAGCCTGATGTTTCTCTATTATACTTTGGTGTATCTGTGAAGTGTATGAACCACTGGGCAGAACGGTGAGAAACAGACAGGTAGATCGATCAATCAATCAATCTAACTTTATTTATACAGTGTTATATGCTGGTCATCTATGAAATGTTGTCAAAGTAATGACTTTACTATTTAGTATATCAAAAAAATGAGCAACCTTTTCAAAATGACTTATATACAAGTCATTATTTAGATACTAAGTCAGTCATTATTATCAGCCATATTTTGAGATAGGGGAGACCTGGGGCAATTGTAACATTTTAAATATATCTCTTAATAACTCACAGACTACCTGAAATACAGCATCTTTTGATATGAAAATGATCAAGGCTTCACATGAATAATGCAAACACATCATGAAGAAAACAAACTCGGACCACCTCGGGTTCAGAAACTCCATGACGATGTTGTACTCGTTGCTCCGTGAGTGCAGGAATCGCAGGTTCCAGCCGGCGATGATGCCGTCCAGACTGCCGAACACCGTCTCCACCAGCCAGGGGAAAATCAAGTGCAGCTCCTAAAGCGAAACGCACACACAGAGACTGTAATCATAAACACATTTTAACACAATATTGTGACTCAACTCACGGAAGAGTGACAAGTGCAGCCGGAGTAAAGATACTGCAAAAAAATGAGAACTGAAAGCGTTTCAAATATTCACAATTGATATATTTATCAATATTTTTTTTAAAAATTCAATTTGTGCATTTACAGACAAGGTGTCACAACTCCAAAACCAAGACAATGTGTAAACAGAGAAACAAAAGCAAACAAGAGAAAAGGGGGGAAGGGGGGAATCTTGTGGTCCAGTATTTGAGAGATGAGGGTTATCACATTGTTCCAGAAGATTTGGGTTGGGGTACAGAGCCATACTGAGTGAAAACAGCTGTGTGTGGTGTTGAGAGAACACCGGGAACATATGTTGGTCTCTTCGAAACCCATTGAGTGCATTCTGTGTTGAGTTCTGTGTGTTCGGTATATCGTCTTGTATTGAATGAGCTGTGATCTGGGGTTGCTTGACATAGAGAGGATGTTATTGCAGATTTGTTTCCAGTGGGTTGGATCTATATGAATCAATAAGTCATTTTCCCAGTCTGTGTTAGATACAGTCGGGGTCTCAGGAGGAGTCTGTGGTTGATGAAATGAGCCTGTATAATTTAGACAGTTGTTTCCTGGATGTTGATATTTGATATATATTTTATTTAGCAGTATTTTTGACAACACTACCCCAAAGTATCTCAGTGGCGACTGTTTCACTGCAACATCGTGGGCACTGAAGCTACAGACTACAATACAACCCACACACGGGCTGTAAATACTGCTGCCTCACACTCATCCTTTGTGTCTTTCACTGAAGCTCCAACAGAACAACAGCTGCTCTCAAACAGAACTTCATCTGTCCACAGTGACACCCACATATGCCAAGAGAAACAATAATAATATCTTTGATGCACTGATGTCTGTAACACCTGACGGTGTGCAACACTGACTGTACTGATTGACATTCGAACAGAGGAAAGTCCAGAAAGAGTTATCTGCAACGCCAACATCATCATGAATCTCTCTAATACACTGAACATTCAACCTTTGACCTTCTGTGCATCTTCTTTCTGGAGGCAAAGTACAAATTACAGCACAACCTTCCTTTGAAGAGAAAGTGAAGTCACCCCAAAGTGAAACTCTGAGGAGACAGCTGTTAGTACTTTGACCTCTAAGTAACAAGCACGAGCCATAAAAGGTGAGGTCAGCTCTGCTCTGCTGCATCCAGTCAAGAAACAACCAGCTGACTGCAGTCTGCAGCGAACAAATCCATCTCAAGCCTGTAAGCTTCTTCAAACAACATGTGGAGAAAAACCAGAATGTCACTTCACTGTACAGCTGCTATAAACTACACAGGAACAATATCAGCTGTCACTTTAACATAACTGCATCTAGTGCGTCAATCAGTCCTTTTTAATAACATGAATAATACATTAGAGCTGCAACAATTTATCAGTTAATCAATTATTAATCAACTATTAAATTAATATGCAACTATTTTGATAATTGATTAATTGTTTTGAGTCATTTAAAAAGAAAGAAAAAACAAATTCTCTGATTTCAGCTTCTTAAATGTGAATATTTTCTGGTTTCTTTACTCCTCTCTGACAGTAAACTGAATATCTTTAAGTTGTGGGAATTTGAGGACGTCATCTTGAACTTTGAAATTTTTCACCATTATCTGATATTTTAGGGACCAAACAATTTATCAATTAATCGAGAAAATAATCAACAGATTATCAGATGATGAAAATAATCGTTTGTGTGTCAGATTTGACATGATGACTTTGTTTGACAAACTTTTGTAATCTTTAACCATATAGAGTTAATGCTAATACATGTTGTGATATTTATTCATCCATTTATACAGTTTTTGTTTTCTAAGTAGTACCATAAAGGGACTTGAGAGTAACTGTCGTGCTCAGGCTGGAAACCAGGTATCAGCTTTAGAAAATATGCCACCTTATATTTTGAGTAATTAAGATACTGTTCAGTTATATGTCAGCTTAATAATGTAAACGTGATATAAAAGAATGTTTAACAGCTTTAAGGTATTTATTGGTCAGAAATGACTGAATGATTGCCAGCGGCCACCTGGTAACTGCCCAGCCCTGTCTTTGTGACAGAATGATAAATAAATGAACCTCGTACTTTGTGCAACAACCACAACCAGCCTCTTACAGTCTCACAATGATCAATTATTCATTTCAGAAAATATGTCTCTACCAGTTCCTTGCAAAAGAGCAAAAGAGAGCGGTGGTAGAATTAACGGTACCTTTGCAGGATAATCATCAATGATCTTCACCAGGTCTTGGCATCGCTGGAGGAGAGGTTTGGTGGTCGCATCAGCTTTCAGGTTGGCCTGGAGCAACATCACAAGACGCATTAATGAGCACATTTGGTGAAATACAGTGTGAAAAGACAAGAACTCAGATGTAATCACACTACTCAGACCGAAGATTAAAGCAATCAACTGACACTAAATTAGCTGAAGTTATGAGCTATGACTTAGTATAAGTCTCACAATGACAGTTAATATAGTTGGACTAAAAACTAAGATCAGAAAAATATTTTAATTGACTGAATAAAAATAAAAACTAGACTTCAGAAAAAAAATAAACACTGACTGAAACAATATTATGCATAGGGCTGCACAATATATAACATCGATATTGTAATGTTATGACTACTTTGAATTTATTAAATTCTGCCCCTGATACATAGCTCCTAAAAAACATTTTTAAACAAAAACTAAACCGAAATAAGCAAACTTATTCTGGAAACTACGAATGAACTTATTTGAAAACAAATATCTAAATAACTAAATAAAAATGAAATGAACACAGAGGACTATAATAACTGATCACGATGGTTAACGTTAGATAAAGAACTGGGTGAAATCTGATCACAGCCAGCAGCAGTCATTGATCATGATGGACAGAAAGTGTAAACATTCATGTTAACAGACTCACCAGCAGGAAACTGGGCTGTTGTAGTGTTGGAGCAGCCATGAAGGACCCTTATGTTTGTTTTCTTCCTCTGTACAGTCCGCTGGGATCCCACCTGCAGGTAATAAACACAAACAAAACTTTTTACTTTCTTCAGTTGAAGTTAACTGGAGCCACAACCTAGCCTAGCATTAGCATTACTTTGTTAGCTCCCGCAGCAGGAAACAAACAGTCATTGAGACAAACGGATGCTGTGGAAACAGGATGATAAATGTATGTACTGTTAATCCGACAACAATGTCTCCCATTGAGTGGAAAACTCAGCAGACAGTCAGTCAGTGAACCGTGCAAGTCAGCAGCAGCAGGCTAACGTTAGCTAACGGCTACTGACTAACTTACGGTAGCTAACAGAGAAACTGACAGCAACAGGCGTGAAGTCTTCAAAAAACATTAATTATAAACTTTATATTAGCCTTTAAACTGTCATCTGAACACATATTTACCTTCGCCGCTGACAGAAATCAGAAAATTTCGACTACTTTTCCATCAACCGCGTTTCCATCAGTGAGATTCAAACACGACCGAGCGTGCAGCGCTCGTTGACGTCTTCTTCGTTGGTGTTTCAGTTGGTCGTCACTGTGTTTCACGTCACCGCCACCTACTGGACGTACTTAACATACCGCCTCCGATGTGAATGTACATCATACGTACATTATACAGACGACATGCTTTACAAACTGTAACTGATGTTAGCTGAACTATTTGTTGACCACCTCGTGGTTTTTGTACGCAAACAAAATGATATTTGGTATCATTTTTACCACGTGGAGCTCAGTCACATAAAATTCCTCATGGTTCTCCTGAAACTCGACTGGATGTCAGATTGGTTCAAACAAAAAGGATTAAGGGAATCAAATATCGACTTGCTGTTAATAAATATTGTTGTTAGTTAAATGAAGGGAAATAAACTGATTTGTGGTTTCATACTTTTTTAAACAACAGACTTTTTTCATCTCTGGGTTTGAGGGAAAATATCAAAGATTTTCAAAGAAGTCGAGTCTGAAGTCATCAAACCATCAGTGAGTCAAGTCTGACTTGAGCCTCAGTATGTTGTAATATGTGATTATTACCAAGTCATATATTTGAAATGACCCTCAAATTATCTCCAAATTTCATGGTTAATTATGTGATAATTAGCAGGTACTGTTTCCATGTAGTTGGTTGTATTTTACAAAGCTGCATACTTGAAATTTCATTGAATTTACCTGCAGTTTAAGGTAAATATGAGATGATTCACGAGTGTTGTTGTCATGCAAGTAGGTGGTAATTATCATTTCATATATTTGAACTTTCTTTGAACCTAACTGCTAATTTACTCCTAATTCCCTGGTAAATATGTGATAATTAGTAAGTACTACAACTGTGTGCATTAAAACGACACATAATTAACCAGGAAATTTAGGGGTAATTTCTAAAAAAAAAAAGACTATAAGACTTGGTAATTACCACCTAATTCCACCTGGAACTTTACGACTCCAAAAAGTCTGAGATTAAGAAATAAACTCTTTGGGTTATGACTGGACGGTTTGTGTCTTTAAAGGACATTATGCACAAAATGTTTGTGTCAACTATTCACAACCTGAAGTCAATTTAAAGTGATATTCCAGCCCTACACGATAGTCCACTCAGTATGTACTCACCTCTATGCTGATGTGATGATGGGTGAAGATCTTCAGTTCACAAAACAATCCTGGAGTTTCAGCAGAAAACAGAGTTGCAGCTAATGGCAGTGAATGGAGACCACGGATAAAATGTAAAATAAAGAACACAAAACAAACACAAAATGTCTCCATCCTGGTCGTGTGGTGTAATCCAAGTGTCTGTGAGCCGCGACATTAAAATTTAACCACAAAAGACGCCATTTACACCATGTTTTTAGCTGAAATGTCAACTGTAGCATGTAGCAGGTAGCATGTAAACATGGTGTCGATCTCGCGATATTTTCACACATGCGTCCATTATGAGATATACGAAGCCTCGCTGTCTGGTGTTTCATTCAAAGTGTTTCTGATCCTTTATTAAAAAAGAACGGTTACAAAACAGGGATCATCTTAAAATCCAGCTGATAAAGCAAAACAATTCTTATTTTTTATCAAAGTTTGAACACAGAAACATAAAAACACAGGAAAATTTCATGTTTTATTAAAGCTTATAAAAGTATAAAATGATTCAGCACCACCTGAAGTAACCTGATACAAAACTTTCCTCAGTAAACAACATAAACACACATTTAAAATTTCAGGAAACACTCAGTGTCCAGTTTATTAGGTACACTGAACATTAAACCATCACGACGGGACGGTACACTTAACTCAGCGTACCTGAAGAAATAAACAAGACAGGCTTGTCCCAAATAATCTGAAAACATGAATATAAAATTAAAAATCACATCACATTATATTTCACTTCAGCTGCAGAATAACTACATTATTTTACAGTGTAACAGGAGACTTTGGTTCAGTGAAGTCTGATGTTTCTGCTCCTCATTCATTGTTTTAACATCAGATCATCTAAACACTCATTTAATACCTCACAATGTCAACTTCAAAACATTCAACTTGTCTTAAACAGATAAAAACACAGTTTATATTACAAAAACTTTGGCATCTGGATTGATGACTAATTTACTTTTCAAACACACAAAGATGATTTAAGGCACAAATTAAACTTTATGTACAGTAACAGGTCCTGTTTTTTTTCTAGTAGAAATGAAAGTAGTTCAAACATAAAACTGCTCACAACAAAGTCTGTGGATTATCTTAAAAAAAACGGGTCATTATTTCTGTTTTTTAATTTTTAAATGCATTTTTTTGGCTGTTTGAGCCGAGTGTCATTTAGTCCCACTGTACTGCAGAGAAGTCAAACATCTGTACAGCTGTTATCTCCCAAACTCTGCTACTCAAACCAAAACTATCTTGATGGATAAATAAAACTACAGGCCAGAGGAAAAATCAGTGTTTTTGATTTTGGGGTGAACTGTCCCTTTAAAGGTTCATCAGGAACAATCTGGTGTTCAGTGTTTTACAGGATTTTCTGTTCATGCAGGTACGACAGTTAAACGTCCTCAACAACAGACCAGAGAGCAGTTTTATTTTGACCTGAGATCAGAATGAATCTACATTTACAGAAGATTAAAAATGAGATGCAGAAATAAATCAGAATTAAAAACAACAACACAAAAATAAAATCAACATAGAACAGAGAGCAACAAGTCGTCGTCGTCCTCAACAACATTAATAAGAAATAAAAGTAAAAGTGAGTTTAGTCAATAATTTTTCTCTTAAAGTTGAACAAGAGTTGAATCAGACTTCAACTCAAACTATGAATTTAATTCTCAGTGAACAGAATGATTCATTAATAATCAGTTCTGTCAGCATTAAAGGACACTTGTTTGATTTATTGTGTCCTGAATTTAGTCTTGGACACTATTTGCACATGTTTTGATTGATGAAACACTGAGTGCTGTGAGATAACGGTAATGACTCTATATTTTTATATATTTATTGTTAGCTAGCTCAGTATTTCAGGGGGCAGGTGTGCTGTTGTCTTACTGTCCATGATGTTGACAGGTGATCTCATTTTGAGGACAGTATATGAAGACACTTGGTGAAGTTGAGGGACAGATTGTTGTCGTGGTGACGGGACAGTTTCCATATGAAAGCAGGATGAGCTTCATGCATATTAATCACTGAAACAACCTTAATTTTCACCATCACAACTGTCTGCCTCAACACAACCAGAATCCAAACCTCAACCTGAAACTAAGTTTAACTTTAACCTGAAAACCAGGTTTTAAAACTTAAACTGCCTGAAATAAGTGAAGAGCAGCTAAAATATCCAACAGAGTCTAAAACTCAGGCTGGTTCTGAAAAGATTTAACTACTGCGGCTCACACAGACTGTGGTTCTCCATCAGCTTGTCTGATTCACTAGAGTTTTTCCTCTTCATCTCCCTCTGACTTCTTATTACCTGAGGATAAAGGGCTCTTGTTCAGCTCGTCTAATTCAGTGGGTTCTCTCTGTTCATCTCCGTCTCCGTCTGTGACCCTGCAGGAAGGAAAACAAAGTTATATTTAAGAAAATGGTGAAATGATTTGATCCTAATCTAGTTGTAAATACCAACAGAATATTTCATGAGAAAATAAAACATGAGAAACATATAAAGAATGTGTTGTCTTGTCTCCAACTGTTGTATCTTTAGTTCATTGATACAGTGATTCATAAAGTTATTCATATAGTTAAAAACATACAGTTAAAAGGAGTTAAAAATATTAAAAGGAATCATTTCTGTGCATTAGGAGTTAAAATTGTGTGGAGTGGCTCATATCGACCACAAGGTGGCAGTAATGTTCTACACCAGAGTCAGAAGTAAAAAATGTTCAGAAGAAGAAAGTGAAGTTATGCTCCAACAAGAGAATGTAAACAGTTCAGTACTGAGCCTTTGTCCATGTAATAATGCACCGTCTTTCATTTAAAGAGTAAAAAGACAAAACCGTGATGTCCCGACATTTTTTTGTAGAAGTTACAGCTGAGTTCAAACACCAACCGTGTAGAGAAATGAGCAAACATGATCAATCTACTGGTGTTAAAATGTTTAAAGGGACATTCATCCTCAAATCCAGTTTATTTCCTCTCATCTGTTAATAAATCCAGACAGTTATGGTGAGTTGCTGAGTTTTGAAAATGTCTGTTTTCTCTCAAATATGATGGAACTAAAAGTTAAAAAATAACTCCAGTTTCATGTAGGAACTGTTTTCTGAAGTCGTATCTACAAGTTTTGGGAGAATTATTTTAAAAATGTATTCCAAGTTACTAATTACTTGTTAAAATGTAATCAGTAACTTAATCTGAGTATCACAATATTAAAGTAATGCTATTTGATTACTTTCTAACTAAAGTAACTAACTAAAGCATCATTCAGTGTTCGGGTCCTAATAAACAATCAACAATGACCACAAAGATCATTTATTTTTATATTTCATTTGTGGGAAATAATGAATCTCTACACATTAGTTATTATATTTAATATAATTTCAGTAAAATCACTGATTATATTCAATCATGACGTCCTGACGTCTTTTTTTTTTTTTTTTTTTTTTTCCCCCAAAAAAAGAATT
>JAJHUR010110832.1:0-13036 GCA_027495735.1 Lutjanus campechanus | reverse complement strand
AAGTTGGAGCTGAAAAAATCTCAAGGCTGATGCTACATCTCTAATTCCAACATCTGCGAGTTACATTATTCAGAATATTCATGCTGTATTATGAATGCACTAACCCGTCTTTAAATCTAATTAAGTTTGATTGATAAAGACCTGATACTTAAATGTCCCCTGTGGAGTTTTCTTGTACACAAACACAGTTATATTTACATTCGGTGTTTGCATTTGAAAGACGAGACGACACAATAAGAAACCGCGGGTCCCAACTGTGAGATTAAATGTCTTACTGGGAGCACTGGGCGATTTTAGTCTCCAGTAAACTAATTTGAGATCTTGGCAGTACAGAGAAGCTTCTGAAGAGCAGGGAAAATTAAAACTGTCCATTTAAACCCAGACAACATTGATCAAAAGCATAATATTAAAGCTATATAATTAAACCTGTGTCATATTTATCATGTCAGAGCTGGACAACACTGACTGGCTGACATCCGATTTTTAATAAAAGTCCGGTATTGACGGACGGATGTGGTTAAAAGCTAATATACAGGCGCATGAAGAGGACCAATACATACAGTACACTCACTCACACACACACTTACAAACCCCTGAATCAATAGTGGCATAATGACAGATCATTAAGTGGTTTGTGCAGGATTTGTTTATAATATTTTAACAACATTTTAAACTGGCTCCACCTCAGCTTAGAGAAAAAAAAAAAAGGTTATGAAAAAAGGCGAGGGGAGTCAGCGCGAGATAGAAAGAAAAAAAAATAGATGATGAGGACGGTGAATTAATTGCCGAACGAGGCAAGACAAAAGGAGAGCTGACACGCAGAGGGAGAAATTGAACGCGAGGTTAGCGGAGTGATGGGCAGATGGACAGTAAAAAGGTGGAGTGGAGCACTCCAGCACGCTCGAGGGCAAAGCAATAAACGGGCCGCAGTTAAAAACCAATACCTGCTTATTAACTTCCCCACTCTCCTGGCTTGTAAAAAGCCGGTGGAACAATGTTTGTATTGGCACTCTTCCCCACCCTCGCTCCATCTCTCCTTCCAAACCCAAGGCCCTAACAGGGAGAGATGCAATCGGAGTGGAAAGCTGGACGGGGGCCAAATTGGAGAAAAGGGCACCGGTATTGGCAGCGGCAAGCGGCAGCCATGTTGGTTTAGGGCAGGAACAGTTGAACGGGTGCCATTTTTTTTAGGAGGGCATTCAGCAAAGGGGTCTGTGGTGCTCAGCAGTGAGAAGAAAGAAAAAAATCCGCCAGCTCCACATCTCTCTGTCTCTTCCCATCACTCCTCAGCTGTCTCTGCAGAAGATCCGTCAGCGATCTGACAGCGCATGTATGCCAAATGTATGCACATGTGATTCAATGCAGGCAGAAAGTGTATGTTCATGTCAGCTGCAGAGCTGTCTGTCATACTTCAGTGATGAAGTCATGTTTTCCACAGCGTTATGCAGGTCAGAACAGGAACGGGGTGTTGCATTGCTCAGGCTTCTTGTTTTCAGATGTTACAGATTTGTATCAAAAACTGTCTGGATGTTTTTTTGTTTCTTTTTTTCTTCTTGCAAAGAGTAGATTGGTCCCATCACACCCACAAGTTGTTGTGTCTCCTGCAGGAGGAAGACACTCGTCACTGTAGTTTCCAGTAAACAAGGTCATCCTGCGATGAGTCAGAAAAGCTTTAGAAAAGAGAAGAATCTTTGGAAGCAGGCGAAAGAAAACACCCTGTCATTCCTGATGTTGCAGCTAACTTCCAGTGTATGAACAGAATTTCACTTTTTAACCATTTTTTACAGCTTTGGTTTTTTGCGGAGAATAACCAATCAGGATATAAAGTGTCAGCTAGTGAGGTTTAGAGTAGCCAGTAGGTGTATTTTGTTACCTTTGGATGGAGCCTGGCTCGCTGAAATGTTTTATTTGATATGATGATATCGCAATCAGTCATCATAAAGGCAAGTTTATTCATATAGCACATTTCATACAGCAGGCGGAGACTCAGTGTGCTTCAAAATGAAAAGGCAAAGATCATAACAACTTATCAGAGAAGACGGTATTATTATTGAAAAGGGAGTAATAGTGGTAATAATAATACCTATTCTAAAATAAAAGTATAACCTATTAACCATGCAGTTTAATCCTTAATAAAAACGTGCAAAAAAAAAAGAAAAAGGATGTTTTTGTCTGCTTTTAAAAGATGGTACTGCTGTAGCAGACCTTAGTTAATGTGGTAGATAATTCAAGAGAGTAGGGCCATAATGACTGAAGGCAACATAAGCTGATTTAGAATTTATTCGAGGTATAGAATAAAAGTATAGAAGGGAGCAGTGGTGGCTGATGAAGGGTGTATTTTAATATACAAAAAGTCTTTTATTTTCATTTGCTGAGCTGAATGAACATGTTTATAGCCTGATGGAACTTGCTTAGTGAAAGTAAATTTCAATTAGTACAAATCATTTGCAGTAATTATATTTTAGGCTTTAATTTGTTGTGCTGGAAGACTAAAGTAATAAGTGTGAAAGAAATCTGATAAACCAAACCTTGAGACAATGCAAGAAAAACTAAAAAATGTTAAATAATGACAAAACTTAAGAATAGATAAATAAAAATACGTTATTACATTTGAAATTCGAAAATTGCAATCTTGTAGCTTAAAATTGACCTTTCTGTACATACATTTTCCCTGAGTGATGCAGATTTCAGAGACTGTACAGCACTATTTAAAAGTTTGACCAACACCACACATTCAGCTTCTTTTGTCTCCAGTGGGGTAAGGTAACTAAGTACATTTACTTAGGTACTATATTTAAGTAGAATTTCAACACAATTTTGGCACAAAAACGATTTGTTTATGTTTAGGCACTAGAACTACTTGGATAGGTTGAGGAAAAGATTGTGGTTTGAATTGAAATAACTACATTGCGTACGTCATGTGACAGAAGTGGCATCACTCGGGCAATGGAAGTGATGGAACGGACATTTTAGGTCATTCAAAACTTTAAGTAAATGTTTATTTTTCATTTCAAACAGGACTCAAACCCCAGTTTCCTGGGTGAAACTTGATGACGCTGTATTACTGAATGATAGACCTGCATAATGATTAAACAATAGTTGGCCAAGAACTGATCCCTGTGGGACTCCGTACAGACTTCATTTTATTCAAAGTTGCCTTTAGGGCTGCAGGAATGATAAAATACAATGATATTACTATTATTTTGACAGATAGTGCGATTGCAATATGACCATCTTTGCACCACAGTTTTCATTTTCACTGAAACAAAGATTCAGTGAAAGAAAGAAAGATTTGTAGGCCAGGGCATCTCTACAGCACTACAGTATTTCATCAGAATGCCCTTGCCTTTATCAGACGTTTTGGATATTGGGTATTCAGAATTCTAGGTGGATTTAAGAGTGTTTTGAGACTCAAAAATCCAAGAATTCTTGCTTCAGTTAGACTGCAGTTAGAACTCAGTAATAGAAGCATCGCTAGAGAGCACAACACATAAATCAGCAGGTGGATTCATCTATAGGAAGTAAAAAAGAAAATAAATAATTTGCCAGATTTCTTTCCAGTAAAAAACAAAAATAATGAGTCATCTGCATGACACACAGACACGGAGTCTTTTCAGTGAAGACGGGTAAGCAAAGAACAACAGCTTTTACTGAAGTCGTTTCTAATGACCTGCTAATGAAGCTCTGGGGGGGTGGAGACAAAGTGTGTGTGCGTCTGTCTGCGTGTGCATGTGTTGCCTGGAGAGCCGTGTGTTCATCTCCGCTCTTAATAGCGCTGGTGAGGTCTAAATATGCTTCTTCACGCACAGTCGCGCACACAAAACCCCCAACATAACCCATCTATCGTGGAAAAACATGCCCTGTACCCCCGGAGCGATTTAAAGCCATAAGACCCAACCCCTGCTGCACGGACTGATCTACACCCCTGCATGACTCTACAACACACACACGCTTTTATGTGCACACAAGCATATGCCCCACACTCTTAGAGATGAGGGTTCCCAAAGAGTTCTTTCTGAAGGGCACAGTTGCAGTGAGTAGTACGTCAGTCAGTTAAAAAGAAGCTGGAGGAGATTTTTATTCACATAATTTAATTTTTGATGCAATGTTTTGTGATTATTACAGTAAAAATACTCCCTCGTAGAACCCTCAGAAGACAAGAAGGTTATGGATGAAACCCTTAAAAATATTTTTAAATCCCCCATGTGTGTGTGGGTTCTACATGAAACCCTCAGAATATAAAATTGTTCTCAGTAGAACCACCTGGGTCAGTTCTAGATGAAACCTTTGGATTATTAAAGGGTTCTTGGCAGAACCACCTGGGTGGGTTATAGACAAAGGCTTTGGGATATACTAAAAGGGTTCTCTGTGGCACCATCTTGGTGAGTTTTACATTAAATTCCTGGAATATGAATGGTTCTCTGCGGAACCATGTGGGTGGGTTCTGCATAAAATCCTTGGAATACAAAAGGGTCCTCAGTAGAACCACCTGATTGGGACTTGATGAAACCCTTGGAGTCTTAAAGTGTTCTCGGTAGAACCTCCTGTAGTGGGTTCTACATGAACTCCTTGGAATATAAAGGGTTCTTGGTAAAAACCACCTGTGAGGGTTCTACATTACACTGTTGGAATATAAAAGAGCTCTCAGTGAACGCGACTGGTGGGTTCTTGTTCGCACCCTTAGAAGAAGCAAAGACTCTGGATAGAATCTCCAGAGAAGGGTTCTCTGTAGAACCTCTCTTTGGGGTTTCTGGGTGGTTCCTTGCACAGATGGTTGTAGGTATAACCATTTATGTTGGGTTCTAGGTTTAACCTTCCTAAAGAATCCCAAGTGGAACCTTTATGAAAGGTTCTTACAGGAGCCAAAAATGGGTGCTTCTATGGTGACAAGCTGAAGAACCCTTTATGGTTCTAGTTAGCACCTTTATTTCTAAGAGTGCAGCACAGTCTGAGTTTATTACATTACAGTTTTTTTTTCCCCTTTCACATTATTTATTTATTTATTTTAATTTTCCCCTTCTGATCCACTCAGACACACACACACACACACACCCTCCACGCTAACACAGCTCACATGCTGACACACACACACACACACACACACACACACACACACACACACCAACAACAGCAGCACGCGGCGAGTTAAAGCCTGTCAGCCAGCCTGTCAGACAAGGTTGTTTGAGATTTTCCACTAAATTGAACTCTTTCATTAGTAGCTGACAGATGTCTAAATGCCCGGTGTCTCCCCTTTTCTCCCCCTCCCACACACCCACCCACACACACACACACACCCCTGACGCCCGCCAAGAGGGCCCCGGGGCCGCTGGTTCTCCGTCTGAACTGATGCTGTG
Organism: Lutjanus campechanus; assembly: GCA_027495735.1. NCBI lineage: Eukaryota > Metazoa > Chordata > Actinopteri > Lutjaniformes > Lutjanidae > Lutjanus > Lutjanus campechanus. Next base: position 7,682 of record JAJHUR010110832.1, on the reverse strand, counting down.
TTGGAGGGAAGGAGGAGGGTGGAGAGATGGAAGGATGAAGCGAGGGAGGGGGTGAGAGCTAATCTAGGACGTGTCCTCTGGAGCGCCCTCCAGCTCGGAGAAGTTCAGTCCTTTATCCTCGTTTTCTTTCTTCTCTACCTCTTGCCCTCTCTCTCCCTCACCCTCACCCCCACCACCATCCATCCCTCCCCCCGTTTCTCTCTCCGTCTCCCTCTTTTGTCCAGCTGAATCTCTCTTTCCATCTTTCTCCCCCTCCATCTCTCTTTCTCTTTGTGAAAAAGGATGAAAAGCGCTTTGATTCACAGTTTCTCTCAAGGATATTTCATTCTGACACCGAGGCTGTGAGGGGAGGGGAGGAGGAGAGAGAGAGAGGGCGAGGGAGGGTGCTGGGTGGGGTGGGTGGTCGGGGTGGAGGGATGGGGGGGGGGGCTTCAGACGTGATCAGTCGAGCCCCGTCCTCCATGTGGGCGGATCAGAGCGTTTGTCGAGCGCCAAGCTTGATAAGAAGCGTGGGGCTCATTAAAAGCTACTGTCGCACTGAGACCCCACACACCTGTCTCTTATACACATCTAGATGTGTATAAGAGACAGCTCCCACACACCCACCCACACACACACACACACCCCTGACGCCCGCCAAGAGGGCCCCGGGGCCGCTGGTTCTCCGTCTGAACTGATGCTGTGTTGGAGGGAAGGAGGAGGGTGGAGAGATGGAAGGATGAAGCGAGGGAGGGGGTGAGAGCTAATCTAGGACGTGTCCTCTGGAGCGCCCTCCAGCTCGGAGAAGTTCAGTCCTTTATCCTCGTTTTCTTTCTTCTCTACCTCTTGCCCTCTCTCTCCCTCACCCTCACCCCCACCACCATCCATCCCTCCCCCCGTTTCTCTCTCCGTCTCCCTCTTTTGTCCAGCTGAATCTCTCTTTCCATCTTTCTCCCCCTCCATCTCTCTTTCTCTTTGTGAAAAAGGATGAAAAGCGCTTTGATTCACAGTTTCTCTCAAGGATATTTCATTCTGACACCGAGGCTGTGAGGGGAGGGGAGGAGGAGAGAGAGAGAGGGCGAGGGAGGGTGCTGGGTGGGGTGGGTGGTCGGGGTGGAGGGATGGGGGGGGGGGCTTCAGACGTGATCAGTCGAGCCCCGTCCTCCATGTGGGCGGATCAGAGCGTTTGTCGAGCGCCAAGCTTGATAAGAAGCGTGGGGCTCATTAAAAGCTACTGTCGCACTGAGACCCCACACACACACGCACACATACACACACACACACACACACACTCTCAGGTCCCCACCTCCCTTACCTTTCTGCTGGCAAGATAATTAGTGACGCTCGGCTGCCAGAATACAGGCGCAAGGTTGTGTGTGTTCGTGCAACCAAAGGCACATCAAAGGGCCTCATCAAAGCAAGTGTGATCTCAAGCAAGGTTAAGGTTTAAAAGCAGCAATTTACAATCCAAAGACATAAGTCATCTAATCGGTCATTTATTATTTCAAGTTTAGTGGACTGAGCTGCAGACAGAAGCCGCAGACTGTAAGTGATAATGTGTATTATCATTTTCAGTGATGTGAGAAATCATATTCTTTCATGCAAAAAAGCCCCCATGGTCTGAAGGCTTGCAGCCTTTGAAGGGAACTTGTGCGCTCGCTTGAGAAATGATGGACTGTTAAGACCGCGGCTGTGTTCACACCGCAGGCCTCAGTGTTTTCGGTGTGTTTTAGCCGCTTGATTGTTTGATAATCTGCCTCTAAAATGTTCTGAAACATTAAGGATAAAAAAATCACACAATTAGAAGCTTCAGACTTATTTTTGTAGAGTTCCACTTTTCAGTCAGAGTTTTATTAGTATAAGAGGAAAGTTTAGATTGTGGGGTGGGGTTTTATGAGGTACTTATCCATAGTAAGTTGAAGTGTACGCTGTATTTAGGATATTTTCCATTTTACCTTGCTGTCAGACACCCTTCCCCAATGGGAAACCATGTTAAATAAGCCAAATATCGTTCTCTGCAAAGCCACCAAACTCCATTAGCAAAACCAGTGATTTTACTTTGCAGAACACAGGGGTTGCTGGTCTACCAGTGCCTCGATCTGTTAGTTTGTTTGTGTTTTTGTGTGACTTTGGTGAATCCGTACTAACCATTTAAAACAGCAAAGGCACACAGTAACACAAACAAACTGAGAGATCGAGGCAGCGGTGGATCAGCAACTCCTGTGTCCTGCGAGGTAAAATTACTGATTTTTCCTATGGAGTTTGGTTGGTTAAGGTAGAGCGATATTTGGCTTATATAACGGAGGGTTTGCCATCAGAAAAGGCTACCTGAGAGCAAGGTAAAGCAGTTAAAGTATTCTAAATACTGCACTGATGTTTTAAGGTGGCTAAAATATATTTTGGTGGTGACCCTGTCCACACACTGCCAGTACACTGACCATGGAAAAGTACCTCAAACAACCGCTCTTCAAAAACTCTTGTGGAACAATATTATCTTGGAAGAGTATATACATCACGGAAACTTAAAAGATGTTCTTATTAAAGGCTTCTTACTGATCTATAAAGCATTAATAAATGTGTCATAAGCATTTGTAACGCAGATTGAAAATCCAGGCATATGTTAATAAAGGGAAATACTGTGTAAATAGCAGCTTTATAAAAGTAACTTAAAGGGCGACTTGATCTGCCTTCTTCTCCCGTAATCTTACCCTTATCAGTACCCTCCCCTCCCTCAACGTAGGGGGGCTTATATGCAGCAATGTCATCCATGCAGAAACCTGTTACAGCAGGTCACATGGGAAAACATTAAATGAAAATGGCATTTTGACACTGTATTTTAACCAGAAGCTCGATTGTTCAGATTTGAATACATAAGGAACTCTACCGAGAAGCTGCAGAATGATAAGAACATCCTTTAATTACTTATCAACATTTCATTATTGCTAATAGAATAACATTATGCTAAAGAAGGATTTACACCAGCTGAAGGGATTTTTCACAACCTGGCAACCCAGATGTGTCTTATTTCCTCTGTAAAGCCTTAAATAAATGTTGTTTAAAGGGGCAGTTCACCTCAAAATCAAAAATACATATTTTATCCTCTGGTCTGTGCTGCAGTAGATTGTTTTTGGTGTGACTTGCTGAGTTCTTTTCACCATAGAAAGAAACTAGTTCCTACATGAAACAGCTCACAGCAAGGTCTGTGGATTATCTTGAGAAACTGGGTCATGATCTTAGGAAAGAATAAATTGCTGTTGAGTTTTTCATTTAAAAAAAAAAGAAGTGGGATCTAGTTCCATTATATTCAAAAGAAGGCAGACACCTCGACAGCTGATATATCCAAAACTTGGCAACTCGCACCAAAACAATCTAAGGAAAAATATGAGTTTTTGTATCGTGGGGTGAACTTTCACTTTAAATCATTAATAAAGCCATTAGTGTATAGTAAGCTTTAAATAAAACTGTTTGTTTTGGTCATAATTCCCATTGATTATGACAGTTCTTGCTGAGATCTGGGGTCCAAATGGAGAGGAAGTCAATGCAGACGGGTTGCAAACAAGCCTCAAATGATACCAGACTTATTTATGTGTATTTATATATTAAAAGCTGTATATAACCTGCACTCAATGTACAGTAAACTCTAGATAATATTGTTAATACTGACCTTAAAATCCCTAAATATCCTCCCAAATCTCTGTTTATGCCTTTAATTTAACTGTGAACCCCGCTGAGTTGAGGATCCTGCCATTTTTTTTCTCAAAGATATACAAGTTTTCTGCATCTCCAACTGCATTTATACCACAAGATACCTGAGATGGAATCTGAGTCAAACTGCACTGGTCAGTTCAATAATAATTACGGTCTGTAATCAAAAGAAATCCATCACAGCAACGGTGCAAGGAAGACATATAAGAGGCCAGCCTCGGCCCCATTTATCAGCTAACTGGCACCTGAGCACACCCTCGAGTGTGCACAAGTGTGTGTTTTCTGCAGAGTACTTGATAGTAGTGCAGCGAGGGGAGGGATGCTTCATGTCCACAGCCTGTCAGTCGACGCGCGTTGTTTGTTCAGGTACGAGCCTATTACACATATCGCTGCTCCATCACAAAAGCTCTCCACGCGGCACTTAAGGAGCAGACGAGCCGACCGGCAGGGGGAAAAAAAGAGATGAGGTAACCTCCCACCGACTGATAGACCGGCTGATTTAAGTTTTTTCGGCAGCTCCCGTCCCGTGAAACCTGTCCGCCGTAACCGCCCGAGGACTCGGGGAAACGGTTGTAGGTGGTGCTAAGCCTGAAACAGCGGAAATACAGCAGTGTAGGATATTAAATTTATCATGTACTAAGCCGTGTGTCATCAAACATTCATGTGTTATAGCCTGGAGGATATTATGCAACAAGCTGAAAGGTTAGACCTCGGACAAGTGGTTTATAAAAAGGCTGAACGGAGACGGCTGACCACGCGGCAGCCTTTTCTAAATGTGTGTTTGTCCTCGTCTTTAAATCCTGCCCGGCTCCCCTCCTCACAGATCATTTAAGTCCAGAAAAACAACAGTCGCTCATTCACAGACGCACGCGCACACACACATATACACACAACCATTCCCACAGCGGTGTCATTACAGAGGCTCATTATCAAAATCAATTCAATTAAAGGCTGTAATTGCTGTAGTGAAACCCAAATGCTGTCGCAAACAGGGCTGAAGGAAGGCAAACCTCATCGATGCTGCGACCCTCAGTGTGTGTGTGTTTGCGCATGTGTGTGTGTGCTCTTATTTAACGAAAGAAATATTAATCGCTTGTTTCAAATTAACTTCCCTAACCCCTCTTTTCTCTCCGAGTTGGTGGCGGCGTTTAAGCATATTGATTCTTCAGAGTGGGGGGGGGTGGGAGGCTGTAAATGCAGGCCAACTATGTTAAACACTTAGAGTAGTTAGTGTGGAGACGCGACGCAGCATAGCTAATGCCAAATCCCTCAATCATTCTGCTCACACACGCGCGCTTGGGTTAATTGTTTACCGAGCTAAATGAAGTGGGGATAATGTAGGCTAACTGCGCGCTAAGCGCCGCTAAGACGAGGGATATTGTAAAGGACAATTTGATTTATAGTCGTTTGTTTGCCGAAAGGAGAGGCGAGAATTAAAGTCAGTCTTTATCTGTATCAAGGTGTTTGTCAGAGTGACGGCAGGAAGCGGAGGGCGTATTTGTAATGTGTCAAGTGTGTGTACAGTTTGTGTTTTGGTGTTGTGAGCAGGGCTGTGAAGAGGAGGGAAACACACCTGAAGGTTACTTTTTATTCACATCTCTTTGAGTACATTCAAGTCTGCAACATTATAGGAAACCAGCGAGTTTCACTGATGCTCAGAAGTGTGTCAGGACGAGAAAATGTCAGTGATGACAGAGACACGTCAACAATCACTGAAATTAAAGCTGCGCGATATATTGACAATATATTGTATCGTGATATAAGACTAGATATGTCTTATTATGTCGTGATATGGTATAAATGTTCTTTTCCTGGTTTTAAAGGCTGCAATACAGTAAAGTGATGTAATTTTCTGAACTTATCAGATTGTTCTCGCTGTTCTACACCCACATCACTTCTGTGGAAGAAAAGAGTTTTACCTAGAACCCACTCAGGGGGTTCAATTGAGAATCCTTTATATTACAAGGTATTTATCTAGAACCCAGCCAACAGCATTCTATCAAGAACCATTTTATATTCTAAGGGTTTTATTTAGAACCCACCAGATTTATATCTAGGAGTCATTGAGCGGGTTCAAAGGAGAACCCTTTATATTTCAGTGTATTTATCTAGAACCCACCCAGGGGGTTCAACAGAGAACCCTTTTATATTATGGTACAAAGAACACTTAAACAATTCTTGAAGAACTTCTTCCAGAAAGGGTCATTTGGATGAAAAGGTTTCTTAAAGGAACTTTTAGTCTTGCAAAGAACTCTTGACAAACCAAAAAAAAGGTTCATCAGAAGCAAATGTTTTGGGGTAGAACCTCAGCCCTTCAGGAAGAACCCTATTGTTGCCTTATTTCAAAGAACATAGCCTCACATTCTGATTATATTTCTAGAAATATATTGTTCCGTGTCTCTTTACATCCCTAAACCCACTCAGGGGGTTCAATTGAGAATCCTTTATATTACAAGGTATTTATCTAGAACCCAACCAACAGGATTCTATCAAGAACCCTTTTATATTCTAAGGGTTTTATTTAGAACCCACCAAGAGGGTTCAATGGAGAACCCTTTTACATTCCAAGGTATTTACCTAGATGCCACCTGCGGTTTCTACCAAGAACCCTTTTATATCCCAAGATTTATATCTAGGAGTCATTGAGAAGGTTCAAGGGAGAACCCTTTATATTTCAATGTATTTATCTAGAACCCACCCAGGGGGTTCAACAGAGAACCCTTTTATATTATGGTAAAAAGAACACTTCAACAATTCTTGAAGAACTTCTTCCAGAAAGGGTCATTTTAGTCTTGCAAAGAACCCTTGACAAACATTTTCTTCAAAAAAAAGGTTCATCAGAAGCAAATGTGTCTGGGTAGAACCTCAGCCCTTCAGCCTTATTTCTAAGAACATAGCCTCACAATCTGATTATATTGGTAGAAATATATTGTTCCGTGTCTCTTTACATCCCTAAACACTGTTTATTTTAATCAGTTTTTTTTTCAGAAAGATCTTAATTGGACTCCAAAATGTAGGTGTGATGTGTTTTGTGTTATCGTGATGATCACCGTCTGGAGGTCATGCGTGTGCAGGGGCGCCTTGAGTGCGGATGGTACACACTTGCAGGTGTGTGTTTCCGCGTGTGTGTGTGTGTGGTCGGTCGTACGGTCTCGGTCACTGATATTGAATCCCGACTGTGAGGGCCATCTGTCTGACTTTGACCCAGCAGCTCACCGTCACACCTTCAGAGAGGAGGAGGAGGAGAAGTGTGCGCTCACCGTCTGTGTGTGTGTGTTCGGTACCGTACAGTATGTGCACTCCCCGGTTTTTTTGGCACGCACACTCTGGTCATGTGAACTTGGCTGTTGCTTTGAAGGTGCCAACTGCTGGCAGAGGGCGCACACACAAACGCAGCGACACACTCTCCGTGTACACACTCCAGTTTCTTTACACGACACACACACTCATCCTATTCCCAGCGTGAGCCTCAAGTTAGTCCTCTGGCTCCAGGACAAGTCGACCTCCGACCTTTTAAGCATCAGGGCATTCCTGGAAGACGTCTCCGGGCGAGACAAGGCGGCGGGGGATAACGTTAACCCAGGAGCAGCAGTTAACATTTAGGAAGTGTAGAGTTTCCTGCACTCGATACACCAGGAGGGACTATTTAACAGGCAGCCGAGAGGGGGGTTTAGCACATGGATCACCTGATTTCTGTACATGTTGCCAGAGTCTTTGCACACGATGAGGGCAGAAAGATAAAAAAGCTGAAAGGGGAGGAAGGGGGGTTAGCGGGTGTCAGCTAGCCTGACACATAGACACCTCACCTCAGCCAGGAAGAGGAGAGGTGATTAAAGAGACTGTCCCATAACTGGAAGGTCGTAAAATCCATCCTGGCTGCCCGCTGCACTCTGAGCCCTCTGGTGTAATGTGGACCTTATGGTTTCACTCATCCAGGTTTTTACTGACATAAATATCTTCTCCTGGTTGGATAAGCTAATCTTGCATAGCGACAACTG
>JAJHUR010110830.1:2825-25364 GCA_027495735.1 Lutjanus campechanus | reverse complement strand
CTTCTTTCTCTGCCAGGTGAACTACGCTTGCAGTTCATCGAGTTATTTATGGCGATTTAAGAACATATGCTCAGAACTAATCACTAATTTACATTTATTTATTTGTTCAGAAAACCATTTCTTGGAGGGTGTTCAAATTGAACTGTTTAATTAACCTTTCAGAGAATTGACCAGAAATAAACTGTGGTGATAATTGGAGACAGCATTACTGTATGTAGCTAAAGTTTAAGACTTTAAATAAATCCTGTCTTAATTCATTGTACCAACAAAATTCTGTTTCAGTACATACACACACAAGAATCAAGCACTGAATTTTAGGATAATCCAAACTTTGAGCTGAAAATGGTGGTGCAAGAAAGCATCATGTGCTTGTAACGCTAACATGTTTAGCTAACTATGTTTGTATAAAGTCTTGTTCAGTCTGCAGGACTGCATCTTGTTATTTGACATGTTCAGATTGTCTCCAGATTGATTTGGGAAAGTCTGGACAGCAGAAAATCACATGAAATGCAATTTTTGCAATCTATGCCACTTCTGGAGCTGGTCTAAAATAATGTTTCAATCGGATTTCTACAGATGCAATGCGACACACAACGACGGCCTCATGTCCAGAGAAAAAGAAGTGCGTCAGAGCAGCTGAGTAGTAAATCCGTGCTGCTAGTAGCAGAGATGAATTGAGGACAACACAGAGTTTGTGAGGTGCAACAGAAAAGATTTGCACTGCAACTTGACAGGTGATTGTTGGGGGGCAAGACGCACCTCCATTTGTCATGCTCCTGCTTTGGAAAGCCCCGTGACCATGACCAAAGTCCCACGCCTGTGTCGTTACCACAGCAGTGCATGCAGATGGGATGGTGATGTCTGCACAGACAAATCTGATGTCATCACTTGCAATTTACAGTGTGGACAGTCTGTCTTAAATATCTGATCTGAGAAACAAAAACTGATTTTCCTGCAGCCTGCATGAAGTCTTATTGTTTCTTTGATAACTAACAAAGCCCCATGACTCTTGACTCGTGACTCTGATTCTTGTTTGTATTTTTTTTTTTTCTAATTTACATGCAGCGCAGATAAGCAATATGTCAAAACTTTATCTACAAATCAAACCACTTACATACTGCAAAACAATCACAGCCAATGAAAATAAATTTGTTATTTTAATAAAAGGAATTATTTTTCATTTCAATCCAGAACTGCACCAAACTTAAAGGGTAATAAACAACCATATAAATCATTAGATACATATCCAGTTTTTACTTCATTTTTTATTTCTTATTTTTGTGAACACTTCTTTAAGAAAATAACAAAAAAAGTTCAAAGATCCCCCAGTCTAAACCTAGTCTAAACCCTAACCCTGACCCTGGCAATGGTAAGAAATCCTCGGAAAAAAGTTGCAAAATTAACAGTACGATCCTAAACAGACAAAATACAAAAATACAGCAAACTTTCCCATTTCAAGTTCAAGCAAAGAAATCCAGCTGCTAGTGTTATCGAACTCTTAAGTCCGTTCCAGATATGGCTGCAGAACGGCATCACAGGAAGATCTCTTACTTAACTTTAACCTTGGTCGGGCCTCAGACGTCCCCCGACCATCGATTTATAACTCCTATAACTCCGTCTGTGCTTTACCCAAGACTCTAGAGTGATGACATCACTGTGGACAAATCCTCAGACCAAATAACAGGAGCGCTTTCAGCTGAGCGAGGTCAGCGGAAGAAAGGAAGCTCATTGTGTGTGCACTGCTTTGTATCCATTAGAAACTAATCCTAGATTGTATGTGACACTTTTTTTCATGTGTCTGGCCCTCCTCAGTATATTATTACATTAGAGGCCATTATTATCAAATCCATTAGCTTTTCACATGCTGTTGCCTGAGGTGGAGCTGCATATTGTTTTGATGATGAGATACGAGGAACGGCACCTAAAACCTGATTAACGCTCGGATTTATTTCTATATTTGGTCCTCCAATATGTAGGAAAGACTGGGAGCAGAGATGCCGCTATTAAAAGCATGTAAATAAAAAAAGAATTAAACCTTCAAACAGTCCATCTTTCTGTTTTGAAACCTGTGATGAGTCTTAATATTACTGTTTTCTGATGAACAACTGACTTAAAGGAACCTGATTGTTGCCTGTTTGTCAGTTTACAAGAAACACTGCTTTGTATATTGTCTGTTGTTGTTTTTTTTATGATTGTTTTCGTGGTATGCATCAGTGCGTACTGTATTAATATGCATATTGATACAAGAGTTCAGGAGCTATCAGATCCTGCTGTGAGGGACGTTAATCAGCAGGATAATCAAGTTATTAATATGGATGCTGATTTAGCAGCATTCACACTAATAATGCAAGATGTCCTCTCCTCAAATGGAATTAACACCAGCACCAACAGACGTTTTTCACGGTAGCCATATTGACATAAAACAGTAGGGTAAAGACAGGTGCTGGCGGTGATACCAGTGATACTTATTAATGTTCCATATTTTTCAATTTGTACCAATTATTAATATTTTACCCTTCACTTTGGATACAGGGTATTAGTGTTTATGTAGTATTTTTGATCATTTTCATGATCACAAGTGTTTTTAAATGGTAAGTTTAGCCAGTTAGCTAGCCTAGCAGGCTGGTACCATGACAAAAAAACACTGCAAAGTTTATGAGGAGCTCAGTCAAGTCCACAGAAGCCCTTATGACACAGAAATCCTGAGGGTTAGCCTATAAACTTGCTTTGTTTTACCCTGACCAAGCATTACCGGTGTCTGTGTCTGCTTAGTGCACACAGCTCTGTGTCAGCGCTGTAAGTAGCGTCCATTCGTTTCCCTCCCTCCCTGAGCTCAAAACAGCTGACAAATATGTAGGATAAGTTTGTAATTTAACACAAACAGCAGGGAACATTTATGCTCACGTTCACAATACGGTGTCTGTAATTCTCATTTTGTCCACTTCTTCCAAGCACAAAGTGTAAAAAAGAGCCATAGCAACCTAATGTTAGCTTGTGGTTAGCTAATGTTGCTAACGGATTGCTAAACTGTTAACTACATGTATAAATTGAACTTTAAAAGGTGAAGTATTTTAATAAAAAAGCACTCTGGTGACCACAGACGTAATCATTTATGTCCCAAGTTAACTTGGGACATAAATGACCCGGTCAACCAGAAAGAGAGAAGGGTTGCAAACACACCACACATGCACATGCACACACACATAGCACCAATAGTTGCTGCTCTATAGTCTCAGATTCCTTATTCGTCCTTGATTAAATGCAAAACAAAATACAGCAGGCATCAAAACTCACACAAAGACTTCTTTCACAGAGTTAGTCACACATTTCTGGAGTATGTGGCTGTTTTTCTTGCAATTATGCCTCAACTCCACATTTCTTGTCAAATGAGCCAAGCTGTGAATTGTTTGATGATGTCCGCCAACAGGACTGTTTTCTAATGTGAGGCCAATCTTTGTTTCTTGTTGTTGCTCCTTCTCTTGTCCCCGAAATTCTTAGAGGCTGAGAACAAAATTGCCGCCACTTTAGGGACCCATGCTGTGACCGAAATGTGTAGGGTTTTAGAGAGGAGTGAGGAATGAGAAATCGGTTTATCCAATGGCAATTGGTTTTGAGAATGCAATTTAAAGTCTGTGTTTCTGAAGAATAGACTCCTGGCGTTAAATAGGCGAGGATGATGCTGGTGATAATGGACACAATACAGTGCTTTGTTAGGAAACAACTAAAGCAGATTCAGAGTTTCTGCAGCTTTGATGTTAGTCTTTTTTCCCCCTTTTCATTTTTAAAGAATAATTTTGAACATTCTTAACATCATTCTAGCCCGAACTCCTGATCCTCTCTCACATGTTGCCATGTAAAACTGTGGGGGTTTTTCAGTTGTTTGCAAAAGTGCATGTGCAGTTCAGATCTCTCTGTCCGATTGTATGGATTTGTGGATTTGGACTGATGAGCGTCTATTTCGGATTGGTCCATTCACAACATCCTGCCTTTCAAAATGCTCAGGATTTCTGCAGTCTGACAGCAGCACCTCGGTTGTGGCCTCCACCTACAAATCCTTTTGTAGTTACCATGTGTTAAATCTGTGAGATCTTGTGAGGTCTAGTCTCCTGGTTGTTAAACTAGAATAATCTGTCCCATGATCCATGAAGGGTTGTATATTTGTAAAACTTTCCCAGTCTCTAGAAAAGTAATTTTATTTATGTAACATCATTCTAATGTAAAGTGTGTGGGTGGAGCTGGAATGTGTAGACGGGGACAGCAGGAGAACCACTAATATTTGGTGTCCAATTCTTATAATACATGTTGGAATTAACCTGCGATGGATGGAAATATAATGTTTAAGTTGGCTCAGTTTAGTTTTTATTGTTGTTGAACTAATGCTTATTGTTTAACTGTAAATGATTCTTCAACTGAATAAACCTAATTGTTTACAACTGATTTAAGTTGTATAAGTTTTAGCTTTAAAGGACCACTGTGTACAATTTAGTGGCATCTAGTGGTGAGACTGTAGATTGCAACCAACTGAATACTGCTTGCCTTACCCTCCCCTTCCAAGAGCACCGTACCAACGATGGCCACGAAATTCACAAAAAATGTGGAAGGCCGTCTCTACAGCTGTTTGGTTCGTCTGCTCTAGAAACATGACGGTGCATTAAAGCAGCTAAAAGGAACTTTCATGTTGTGCTGATTCTGGTTGCACTTTGCATAGTGTTTCCATCACTTTGTGTCATAAAGGTCTTGATGTCGTAATAATAATAATAATCCAACAGCAATATAGCTCAGTAGCAAGGCCGATAGAAAACGTTACACAGGGTTGGGAGGGTTATTTTTAAAATGTATGCCAATATAATTACTGATTATCTGTTTAAAAAAATAAGTATAGCAATAATAGAGTAATGTAACTTGATTACTTTCCATTACTTTTTGTTTACCTCAGTGCCATGATGAAACTGTTTAGCCTAACATAATGATCTTTGATCATTGTTAGATTTACTGTATTAATTGTTTGTCCAGATATTTCTTCCTTTGTTATGTGCGATTAATAGCAGTAAATGTGCACATTTAAATGTACTCTGTTAAGTAGCTATTCACACCTCACAATCAAATCAGTATCAGTTTAAGTGTACACTTTATTTAGAAGCTGTTGCTGGTCTACCTCTGCCTCGATCCGCAGAAATAACATTAGTTTGGACCCGAACAATTGTGTTAAAACACAAAAGTCACACTGAGGTCAAACAATAATACTAACTAATTAACAAGATAAACTGTTGGATATGTTCTAAATATAACATATACTTAAACCGATATTGAATTTTTTGGGTGGTCCTCTTAGGCTGCTAAAATATATTTAGCTGCTGCCCGCGTATACAGCGGTGCACACACAGCAGGACATGACTCGACTTCTGTGTTGTGACCGAGGCAGCCGTCAATCAAACGAGAGCTGACACGCCCACACGCTCTTGAAAAATGGTATAAATAGCTAAATGAGCTGCTTTTGAACCAGGTTTTCTGATAATTATGAATGTTAATTTTCATTCAGATCTTTGTGGATGCTTAATGACAAACTTAACTTTGATATTATATCATGCATTTTTAATATTTCAAGCCAGTTTTCAGTGGCTTCTAATTGTGTTTGTTTCTTTTCCAGTTAAAAAGTCCTCGTGGTGTGTTATTTTACCATGTCAACATATACAAGACTGATCATTCAGACCTTTTTTTCCTCTGATTTCAGTCTGTGCTACAATTAAATCACTCCGGAATTAATTTTGAAAGAAAACCATCAGCTGGACATTTCTTTCTCTTGCCTTTCTTTTGGTGACATCAGACCTTTTATTCTGTCAGTTCCCGAACTGCAAAAGACCAGTAACTGCTCCACTTTATTTATTTCTCTGCACAGAATTCAGATTTCAGCCTTGTTATTCCAACCAGAAAGTGATCTGACATAAAAGATTCACAAAGCTGAGATTTACAAGCACCATGCAGCTACAGTATCATCTACAGATGAGAGCCAGCAGGCCGAATTGTCAGCAATCTGGCAAATCATACGATCTCCCAGGATAGATGAAAATGACTTTTCGCTAAAGCACTTAACATCATGCTTACTGGAAGACAGCTTTGCACATGTGCAAGGAGGAAACAAAACTATTAACTGCTAATGAGAGGTACTGTTCTAGAAATTCTTAAGCTTTTAGTCGGTCCTGATGCGCGATGTGGGAGCGTGCACAAAGCTTATCCAAACAAGATAATCTCAGTTTAATCTGTATTTGCTGAAGGAGGTAATAGCACAGGAAAGGGGGAGGCTGGTTTCCAGAAGGCTGATCTGTTTCAGCGAAGAAGGATATAAGTTATATATTCCTCCATAAGTTGTAATAATAAATCCTCCACAGTACAAAATATGAGACTCACTAGGCTTTCTGTTTCTGTCATTTTGATTCAGCCGAGGTTGCCATGGTGCAATTACAGACGCTAGGCTTTGCATCAGTCCTGCCTTGGCTTAAATTTATTGAGTGTGTGCTGAAAAAAAAACTGTGATGAGTATGTTGTGGTGTCGAGGTGTCATCTCTTCTTTTTATAGCACCCAACTGTATGGTGTCATGTTGTCTCTTTGTAAAGCCTCCAGCAGGCCCGAAGATGAATTTAGATCGACTTCACACTATCACTCACTGTGTCATGTGGGAACTTGTTGAATATGATTCATAGTGTTTTGGTTCCCAACACGACGGAAAAGGGCCCACAGCTTGAGTAAAAGGAGTAGGTGGCTAGAGAGTTGGGAGTGGGGGCAGGGAGACAAGGGCTGGAAATGGTACACGGAGATGGTTGTAGAATGTGGGGGGCTGGTGAGTTTCCTAATTTAAGGGGAAAAGTAACAGTTAAATAGTGCTGGTAGCACACAATCACAAATAAATTTGTAGACGAAGGTTCAAATCGAAGCATGTCAACCTCACATTTGTCAGATCAAGACAGCACATACTGAGAAATGTTCTTGATCTTCTCTTATACAATGATTTTTATCAATTCTGTAATACAATTCCTTTCTAATTTTCTTTTGACTGTGTTCAGTAATGCATGGCCATTAAATGATATGTGGGCATCTCTTTTCTCTATTTTTAACCAAGAACATGAGTCTCGCTGACATGGCAATCAAGTGTAAAAAGTCTTTTTTGGGGGGGAAAAAGGCAGATTAATTACACAGAAGGCTCGAAGTCAACACATGTATCTAAAACCACTATGTCATGTTTTTTTAAATAAAAAATATTGCCGCCACTTATTCGGCGCCAGGTCAAACAAAGTTGTCTAGACATCCTATCAACATTTTACAGCTCCACCTGAGGTGTTCCCAAGTTCCCAAGGAGATGTATAGTGTCTCCAGCGTCGTCTGGGCCTAGCCTGGAGTCTCCTATCAATTGAACATGCCCAAAATGCCTCCAAAGCAAGTTGCCAAGGAGGCATCCTAATCAAATGCATGGACCGCCTCAAGTGGCTCTTTTCAACACTAATGTCTGGATATCTGAGCTCCTTACCCTATTTCTAAGGATGAGCTAAGGCCCCCTATGGAGGAAACTCATTTTCGCCTTGTATGCGCTTGCTTCCAAATCCACCAGCAGAGGAGAGTCCCCCAGTGGTATCCTCCCAGAGATTCTAAGAAGACTGGATACTCTGAACTGCTGTTCCATGCACAGGCACAGACGACAGTCGGCGACTTTCTCTCAGAGACTCATGGTCTCACTGAGGCGACCCTCTCTTTCTCCAGGAAGAACTCCAACACAGCAGCTCAGCCAGGGGCTTGTGAGTATCCCCACACCAAACACTGGCCAACTGCAGAAAAGGAGAGAGTTCATCCCCTCTTTATGAGTTGGTTGCAGACCCACTTTTGTGCATGGAGGTGAGCCAACTACAGAAAATCTAGTTGGTACCACTCCACTTCCTGCATTAGCTCTGGTTTCTTCCTTGCCAAAGAGATCCCTTGAACCAGTCTGCAGTGTCAGGGGTCAGCACAACTAAGTCACCACCTGACAATGCACCTGACCCCAATGCCTATTCCGGCGGGTGATGAACCCACAGGGATATGTAGTTCTTTCAGGCTGATCTGAGCTTTTGAAAGGGCCCTGGTTTCCTTTCTGGCGAGGTGCTGCGGCATTAATTCATGTGGGCCCTGAATTAGTCTTCGCCTGGCCCTTCCACTGGGACCAATTTGCCTTGGAAGACCCTACCAAGAGCTCTTGCCCTAGACAACATACTGTAGTTCCCAGGGTCACCGGGATGACGGAACATTTCCACCACAATTAAGTTGCGATTCTAGGAGTGCAAAATGCGGTCGTGCCGCCTCTAAAATTTTATTTAAATCGTATATCAAAGACTGTAGGTCAAGCCAGAAGGTTTAGTCAAATCACCAGCAGGAATATAACAGCCAATGATCACTGATTTTAACAAGACTGAATATATCTCCATATTTTGGCTTCGCTTATGTGCATCTGAGCTCTTTTGTTTCTTCCTCTGGTTCTGTTTGTTATTGTCTGACAGAGTCATATTTTCCAAGTTTATTTTGTACAGCTTCACTGGTTGCAGAGTTCAAGTGCATCGACAGTTTCCTGACTTTACTTATGCTTGGGTCCATGTCTGACTGCTGTTTACACCTTGATGTTTTTTTTCCCAGCCACACGCTGCTACTCCTGCTGCTCTCGCTGAACACAGCAGCACCATCTTGTTTTGGTTCCCAATTAAAATTCACAAGCAATGGTATATTTTGCGGGATTGCATCTTTAAGTTTGAATATTTCATATCTTTTTGGTATATGCCAGCTTCATCCCGTCTCGCGGTTTCATAAGAATGAATCTTTAAGATGCAACTAAACAAACACGGGAGCAGAGTAAGTATGCTTCCAAAAAAACGCTTGAAAACAAAGCCCACCTTCCACCACTTTGACTCAATAAACACTGTGCCTTCTGAGTTAGAAACAGCTTAGAAATCAGCATACATTCCCTCTAATGTAACACATATTGTGCGCCGTGTGTGACAGCATCGATGAAGCCGTGCGTCTTTCACTGACAAACAAAAGTTATCAATCTTGTTTTCCCTTCACAGCGCCCACGGCTTGTAGAATTAACTCACTCTCACAGAGATATGTAAACAGAGAATAAGATGGATTTCAGCCGGGGAGGAAATTTGCACACCAGCCAAAATCAATACAGAATACAAAGTGGACTCTAAAAGATGTTACGGTATCTTTTTATACAGCAAAATTGATGACATTATGATAGTTTCTGAATAACAATTATACCATGATAATAAAAATTAAAGGTCTTGGAGCGCCTGTAGGTGCTCATTTCATTTTTATGTGCATATTTTTGTCTATAAATATCACGTATACAATATGTGTGTGTTTGAGTGTTAAAGCCCCCCCTCTAAGCAGACATTACACACAGTTTTGCACACATAATGTAACATATACCACCCGACAGCATCAATGAAGATGTATATCTCTCTCACTCACAAACACAACTTAATACACACTCAATCTTTCCTGTTTCCAGCAGGCATGGGCTTGGGGAATTAAATCACACATGCACAAACACACACACACATACAATTGAATCGGTCTCACTAGCAACCAAACATCTCCTTTTCACCGCCTGGGAAATGGAATATCAATCCGAGCCGGAATACAAGAGTTCATGGTTTAATTCATCGCGGCTGCTTCAGATGTTTTTTTCCTTTCGAGTATCAATGTTGCGGCCGTTCGCTCACCGCGTGCTCAGCTAACATAATACACATGTACAGCCTTGTTTTAAGCAGTAATCTCTCAGAGGCAATTGGCCCTATCCGGCAAGCCGCCACATCCTATGCCACCCGGTAACAGCTTTCCCAAGCTTCTGATAGGCTAAGATGCCAGATGGCTAACGATGATGGATAGTTTATTTACTGAGCTGAAACAAGGTTGTGAAAAGATGTGGTGGTGGTGCAAAAAAACAAACAAAACAAAAAAAAGTATTTCTGCAGGCGAGGCAGTGATGCTGTCCTTACTTTTCTTCTGTTGTTTGTGTCCTTGCTTGTTTGATTCCTTTATGGTTTGTGTGTTTGTTTCTTGTTTAATTCATTTGCTCGGCACTTTTCTTTGTTGTTTTCTCTCTCTTCTCGGTTGCTTTGTTGAGGGACCCGCAGCTTGTTTGTTGTATTTGCACACATTTTCTTTCATTTTTTTCCCCCCTTTTTCTGCTTCCTCATTTATATATCTGGTACAAATGCTTTGCTATTTTTGACCCATGAGTTATTTTTTTATGCTTTTTGAAAGACATTTTTGTGAAGGATGGAACCAGACAAACAACCTCCGCAAACTTTTCAGCATCGGATTAAAGTCTGACCTTTGACACTTTGTCATAAATTCAGGGTTTTAGACTCGACGAGGGTCGACCTGCGTGTCTGTGTGGATGCTCGTCTCGATTTTCTCTGTATGGAAAGGGCAGCAGACAGGTCTTTGTGTGAATGTATGGGTGAGAGTGTTTACCTGATCATGTCTGCATGCATTCCTGTGCGCGTACATTTGTCTCCTTTTATTTAAGCCGGGTTTGACCCCCATTAACACAGCTAGAATCACCTGTGACCCCTAAGAACTCCCCCATGACCCTCCTGTTATTGTTGTCTATCTAATGATGCACAAGAGAGGCGGAACAGGTTAGACGGATGCAGCGTTTATTCAGGATGACAATCAACCTGACTTTAAAAGTGTTACTTTTTCATTTTGTTTAACTCTTGTCCATCAAAGGTAGTACTGAAGTATAAAGTACATTTGTCATTCAGTTTATCTTGTTTTTAGTGGTATCTTTGTTACCATCCTTAATTGAAATTCAGGGACAAAGCACAACATCTGAATAAGATCTCTGTGTTTTATGTTAGAGACTGAAAGAGAGAACAAAAGAAAGCGGGACTAGAGAACAGATATAAAGTCAATACATGCAAAGTCAAGAAGGAACAACAGTTGACTTTAACTGCATTTATACGCACATAAGTTACAAGGTTACTATGGGCTTTCTGCAATAATCTGACCTCTTAAATGTCTGAGAAACCGGGCTTCGGAATAGGGATAGGAAGTTGAAGAAGCCTGATTTCCCCAGCTAGACTTTAAATGAAGTCCTGCTTGAACTGAAATTGAAAATACGTAACCTATACATCAGAAGAAGTTGGTTTTCACAGCTGTATATGTGACTGTTTGTAAGATTCAGACACATTCCGGCGAAGAGAAATACCTGCGCCATTAGCGGGAAGCAATTTCTGGTAACAGTTATAAATACACTTAACATAATGGAGCGGCTCCGGTAGAAATTGCTCTTCCTGGTGCACATTCCGGTGCCGTATTCCTGTCATTATTGGGATGACGGTTAGCGTTGATTCAGAGTAAATCTGCCAAGTCACTCTAATAGGTGTTACAGAACATCTCAGACTTGGAAAAAGTCACTGGGGCTCAAGCAGAGAAGTCTGAAAGCTTTTTCCTTCCGTCTTCAAACAGAGGGTTGGATCAAAACATTAAGCACAGATTCCTGTAGCTCACAGTTTTCTGGTTTCTCTCTTTTTTCTTTTTTTTTTTAGGTTTGTTTGGTTTATCATGTATATTTCACTCATGTTTAAATTTTTTCTATAAAACGTTCAAAGATTAAATCAATCAAATCAATATTAATTGCTGCCATTCTGAATTTGGGCCAGGGGTCTGCTTTATGGACAGCTGATTTGATCTTCACCAACTGTGAAAGGAATTATCTCTGACTCAATAGCTTTGAGTTAATAAAAGTTCAAAATCTCGTCTTTGTCTAGCCTGTGTGTCCTACTGTAGGCGTAAATGAGCTCTTGACTATTTTCTCGTACTTCTTAAATTCGGCTCCTGAGAAACAGCCTTTGTCTCATCACAGCCCGAGACTAATTTGAGCCCTACTGAAGATTTTAAAATGTTCTTTTTTGTCTCCTTGCATTGATCTTTAAGTTGTCTTTAATAATCAGCTCTTGAGAAAATAGTGAGATCTAAAGGAGATCTTAAATTTGTCTCACTGGTCAAGTTAAAGTCTCGTTGCTCCATACGGTCGTCAAGGAGAAACCTCTGAAACACATATCTTAGCTCAGCAAAAGATCTTTTTTTCTTTTGTTTTGCTCATTTTCTACTCATAAGGGGGGTTTTTGGGAGAAACAGATGAGACTTCAGACAGACAGAATGTTCCTTTGGGTTTACACCTGGTATAAGGGCCTTTGCATTTACACCTGGTGTTAATGAATGTTCTCTTTTGCTGAATTGCTGAGTCAAACGAAGCCTGCGCACATGTGTGCTGAAAAGGGCTGACAGTTTGAATTCAAGGGCCACTGACCAAGCTGCCATATTTGGTGAGCTGGAGCGCAAATGTGTTGGATATACAGATGCCGACGTTGATAAAAGTTGTCTGATTCAAATTGTTTGCCTGTGATATGAATGAAATAGCAGTGAACACATAAATAGCAAAAGGAAACAAGAAGCGAGTGATGGAAAGAGAGAAAGAGCTTGTCCTGCTGCTGCCAAAGTAGGGGGTAAAAAAGACATGGTGAGCACTGATTACCACACTCTCTCTCTGTCCCCCACACACACACACACACACACCCACAGACACAGACATACTGTAGGTACAAACACAGAACACCAAGGGCCTCAGATGGTGACAAGACACCACCACAAATCTGCTTACAGTCTGCTGGGAGCGATATGAAAGCTCTCCCATGTCAACCTATCTCACTCACACACACACACACACACACACACACACACGCATACACACACGTGCTCCCTCACCCGCTCACAGACACCAGTCGGTGGGATTTAATTGGGTCCTTTCAGTTTACCACTGAGTTGACGGCTCAAAGCAATTACAGACACAGACGGTCCCCGGCACACTACTGAGGAGCGCTTGATTTTCAGACAGCCACACCTGAGGGGCACTTGTCATCTATAACTCACCAGCAGAGGGGTGCTTGTTTTGTTGACAAGTACCACTGTTGAGCACTTGTTTCGCAAAATACTCTACGAGGGGCGTTTGTTTCCGTACATACCAGGTACACCTGAAAAACATTTGTTCTCTGTCGCTGTACAACCACTGCGGGACAGTTGTACCGGTGATTCGGTTAGAGGGGGCGTTAAGTGACAGTGACAGCTCACATCTGTTACTTAATCCATTACTGCGTTCTAAAATGTAGGGTAGACTGGGGCTGGTTGCAACTGGGGATGGTCGCACCAAGTCTTATTCCTTCAATCAAACATGCCAGAGTGACGATGCTCATATTGCAAAAGCTCAGTTAGACCCTCTCCCCACCAGGAAGACAGAAGACACATTCAACATCTGCTGCTGCATTTATTGAAAAAAAAAAAAAAAACTTCCTTTGTAGGTATAGAAGGTTTTTTTTGTTCATGAGCTGTATTTTTGTCATCCTGTCCTGTTTTATAAAGAAATAAATAAAACTTACCCAGTTTAAATCTTTGTTTTATTTACTTTTAAGTTACAGGGTTAGCATGTGTTTATGTCAATGTGTCTAGCTAGCACATGATGCTCTGTCATGCCTGATGGAGTTGGGACAGTTGAAACTGCTGTTGAAACTGGCCCCAGGCTGAATAGCATCTGTAACATCTGCACACTGACTGAAGGTAGTCCTATATTTTACGCATGAACAGGGACATTGAAACTTATTTGATAAATATGGTAAGATAATTACTATATTTTTGCCGTCCATCCATCATCTTCAACCGCTTATCTGAAGTCGGGTCATGCAGGTAACAGTTCCAGCAGGGGACTCCAGACATCCCAGCTCTGACTGGGGGATCCCAACGCGTTCCCAGACCAGGGTGGAGATATAAGCTCTCCACCTAGTCCTCAGTCTACCCCGTGGCCTCCTCCCAGCAGGATGTACTTGGAACATCCCCCTAGGGAGGCGACCAGGTGGCATCCTTTACGAAATGCCCAAACCACCTCAGCTGGCTCCTTTCTATGCAAAGGAGCAGCGGCTCTACTTCGGCCACTTCGATCTGCAATCTCGTTCTTTCAGTCATAGCTATATCATTGCTTAAATAATAAGTAAATAAGTATAAATAATAAAAAAAATAAATAATACTATAATATTATTGTAAAAACAATAGATATTTTCTGCATACTATGCTTATTGTGACAACAAGCAAAAGTTAATCTAATTTTAAAATGTTGCAGCTGTTTGGTTGGGGTCAGTTGCAACATCTGACTTCTTCCTTCCAAATAAATATTGAGAAGGATATGATAATCTTTAAATTGTGTGGATAATTAGCAGACAGATGTAAGTTTACTGTATAACATTTTGGTTCAAATAGTCTCTGAGTAACCAAGAGAAATGCAAAAAGTGTTGCAACCATCCCCAGTCTCCACTACTCAAGTGAAAGTATAAGAATTATCAGCGAAAAAGTGAAAATTCAAAGTATTCATGAAGCAGCATGATGCCTTTCAGAATGCTATATTACTATATTTGAAATATTTCAGTCTCCTGCGAGCTGCATTTTAATTGAAAATGTTACACTGGGTAGTTTAATCTATAATAAATCAAAAGCTGATTTTTACAGGCTGGTCATATTGAAATTTTCTGCAAAGTAACAAGTTAAGTACAACACTCAGCTAAATGTAGTGGAGTAAAAAGTGCAATATGCTGAAATGTAGTGAAATAGAAGTAGAAAGTAGTATAATAAATAAATGATCTTTTCTGGCACTCCTGGTTAAACAACAAATTTGGCACCTGTCTATGTTTACTGTTATTTAAGATGTAATCAAGGTTTCCTCACAATAAAAAGTAGAAGCAGGTAGTACTTTCAATGTGGAGAAAAATCCTGAATATAAGTGGTGACAGCGGTCATGGTGGATCCATGGTGGAGTTAGTGATGGGGGCTTACTGTGTCTGAATTTCTGCCAAGTGCAGAGTGCAATAACAAACTGAAAAAGAAAGAAAGAAATTGCACAATTAAGGTGAAATATCACTGTGATCTTTGACCAGGTGGAGCTGAGGGAGCGCTTGATGTACAGAATCGGCGGCAAAAAAAGACCCTCTTGTTGTGCAGAGAGAGCCCACAGAAGTGCACTTGTTTTCTTACAGCACAGCCTTTGAGAGGCTCTTAATTTTTAGACAGGGACGGCGGAGGGGTGATTGCCGCGCACAATCGCCGGTGAGGGACGCTTGATTTATGTGCACACACCGCTGAGGGGCACTTGTTTATTTATTTATTTTGTATCTGCAGTGCGTGGGCCTGCCCCTTTGATAAACAGACACATCCGAGCGGGGCTTGATTTTTCAACAGCCGCCCCCTGAGAGGCACTTGTCGTCTGCAACCTCCGTGCGGTGGGGTGCTTGTTTTGTTGACAGGCACCACTCAGGAGCACTTGCTCTGTGGACAAGCACAGGTGAGAGGGGCTTGTTTTTGGGGGTAGTTACTGCTGTGGAGTGCTTGTATACAGTCATCAATGACAAGAGAGTGATTTGGGGAACAGGTGGCTCTGAAAATCTTTTTTTTTTCCCAAACAGGCCACTGTTGATGCAGCAGTCATTTTTTCTTTGAAGAAGATAATTTAACAGGAACAATTGTGAGAAAAACAAAACTTTTTTTTGCCATGGAGTTGCCTTAATCAGAAAGGAGAGTGCTGCGAGGGCTTGAAATATTATTTTAACTTTTAAACAACCTCTAATAAAAGTGGGTTTTTTGTGTGTGTGTGTTTTTTTTTATAATTTCTGTGTGAATACATTATTCTGTTGTGATTCCAGTGTGACAAATGTGATTTGAAATTTGCAAAATTGTGTGTGGCATGGCTCAGAAGCACTAGGCAGGGAGCCGCTTGGTTCACAAAAATGGTGTCCCCATGTCGTTTTGTGCACACAGAACAGTAAAATATAAACAGGCTGTGCTGAGAAAGTACTGAAAGGTGCTGATTCTGAGGACAGACAGATGAGACAGACAGAGTGGACATCTATAATATCTAAAACATGATGCATTATGAATAAAATGTCCAACCCGATGAGTGCAGATCCCCACCAGGGAATAGATGATGTGAAGCACCTACTGCAATGCCACCACAACTGTCAGATGACACCAGCTGAGATTTGCAAAGTTCCACCAACATTAACGTGACCTCCACATACGCCGTCTCTCGTTGAAACAAGATTACAAACTGAAGCAGTTGTTGATCATCTGCAGCCCCTAGTGCCCGGTTAAGAAGAGTGAGAAGCAAGCTGTCAACGGTCGTCAAAAAACTGAAAAACTTTCGCAAAAGGTATTAAGTGTTGTTTGTTTTTTTGCAAAATGGAAATTCTCGCTGTACATCTTGGTAGATAATTTCCAGTGAGAAACATGCTGTATTCACTTAGAGACTATTTTAACAGAGGAGTACAGAGGACCGACAGAGAGCTGAACATTATGATTTCACCGTGAGGCTGACCTTTGACCTTTCCGATATAAAATGTCATCACCTCATCATTTTATCCTTGTAGATATTTGGGTGTAATTCTTACATCTTGAGTTATGGACAAAGATGTGTTTAGTAAGGTCACTGTGACCTTGACTTTTGACCCTTGATCACCAAAATGTAATCAGTTCATCTTTGAGTCCAGGTGAACATTTGTGCCAAGTTTGAAGAAATTTTGTCAAGGCATCCTTGAGATATGGCCTTCACAAGACTGGGATGACTTGAAAACGCCTGGCGGGGATAATATAACAGCACAAAGAAAGTGATAATCAGTCCATATGTGTTAAGCAGCAGCTGACCCTGTTGCATATCCTTGACCATATAGGTCTTGCTGTTTATACTGATGTAATATATTTTACATGTTAAGTTGGCTTTTATAAACATTAATATGTGTGTATGCATGTATGCCATTGCATGCATGTGCTCGGGTCATGGTTGCCCCCTACATCACTTATAACTACTGTGCAAGTAGCTGCCCTGAATGGAAACCCAATAATTCTGAGCCACAGTCGCTGTAAATTAAATAGGTCTTATCTTCCACTTATACTTGTACCACTTGTGAGCCATCTGGCATAATAGACATTTTTCTTTATAAAGTGCTTTGAAAAAAAGATCTTTTCAAATCAAAGTAAAAGATAAATTGCAATACTGTACTCAAAACTCAGGCTCAAGAAAAAAAAGTGTGTTCAGTACATCAAAAGGCAAACTCAGACCTCCAGAACATTTAAAGTCTCAGAAAATACAAATGCAACAATTCATAAAATAATATTTACAAAAAAAAAAAAAGTAACTGAAATTGAAAGCAGCATAAAGGAGATAAATGTGTTCAGCTAACTGACTGTATAAATAATGTTAAAGTAAGTAAAGCACTCTGACCTGTGGTTGTGGAAAAGATGTTACTCTGTTCCAGAAGGGTCAAATTATTGTCCTGCATCAAGCAAAGAAAACAACTAAGGAGACTGATGGAACTACTGAAATTGGGTTAAGAACTGTCCAACGCATTATTAAAACCTGGAACCTGGAACCTTTGGTGAAACAAAATTGTAAAACGTCAACAGTAGACCTCACGGCTATGTTTAATAGTGGAAGTAAGAACATTTCCACACACACAATGTGAAGAGAACTCAAGGGATTGGGACTAAACAGCTGTGGAGTCTTAAGAAAACCACTTATCAGTGCAGCTAATCAGTAAAAAAGCTAGGGAGCATAACGAGCATAACGATTGGACTCTGGAACAATGGAAGAAGGTCATGTGGTCTGATGAGTTCAGATTTACCCTGTTCCAGAGTGATGGGGGCATCAGGGTAAGAAGAGAGGCGGATGAAGTGATGCACCCATCATGCCTAGTTCCTACTGTACAAGCCTGTGGGGGCAGTGTTATGATCTGGGGCTGCTTCAGTTGCTCAGAACGAGGTTCAGCAACGTTATGTTGTTAAAACATTGAAAAATGAGGTCAGCTCACAACTTGAATATACTGAATGAGCAGGTTTTTCCATCCATGGATTTTTTTCTTCTCTGATGACACGGGCATATTCCAAGATGACGATGCCAGGATTCATCAGCCCCACTGTTTTACTTCGCTCTCACTGCTCTCATAGCAATGTTTTCGCACACAGCTGATGTTTTCCTCAGGAGTTGGTGGAGACCAAAACAGAGTTAAAAGAGAATTAATACTTGACTTACATTCACCAGGTTGCCAGAACCATGGACCCAAATGAAATCTAGTGTTGTTCTGTAAATGCTGGATGTGTAAATATGCAACTTGTCTAACAAAGTAGCCATATGAACTTGAATTGATTTTGTGCTCACAACTTGTTTTTGCTGTTCCACAGGGGCCAAAATAAATCAGTTATTGCAGGTTTAAATGGAAAAAAAAAACCCAATTGTTTATTTCATTGAACACTCAAAAACTCAGCTAATCTGCTTCAGGAGGACTGTGTGGGTGGCCAGTTTGATCAGCCTGATTGAAAGTTTTGGCAACATAAGAAAACGACCTGAAAACTATCATGACACTCTGATTCAAATATTGTTAAATCCTCATCAGTGCGTGGAAATAATCACTTTTTCCCCCCTAACTGAGCACCGGTCGAGAACTCAGACAAAAACAGCGCTGACAGAAATGTCTAACATTGGCAGAAAATGTATTCAGGTATGTAGGATCTGATCTCTTATACTCGGGGTTGGGAGGGTTACTGTAAAAATGTATTCAGATAGTTACTAATTACCTGTTAAAACATGTAGTCAGTAACATAATCCAAGTATCACAATGTAAAAGTTATATAACTTGATCACTTTCTGTTACTTCTGGATTAACCTCAATATAAAATATGTTAAATTGTTCAGCCTAATATGCTGTTTTTAGGGCTGCAACTATCGATTAATCAGTTGATGGTTTTCTCAATTAATCGGTTAGTTGTTTGGTCCATTAAAATTTCAGAAAACAGTGAAAACTATCGATCAGTGTTTCCCAGAGTCCAAGATGATGTCCTCAAATGCCTTGTTTTGTCCACAACTCACAAATATTCACATTTTAGAAGCTGAAATCAGAGAATTTAGTCTTTTTTTTTTTTAAATTAAAAAATAAAACAATTCATGGATTCTCAAAACAGATGCAGATTAATTTAATAGTTGAGTAATAACAGATAAATCATTGCAGCTATTTTATGTTCTTTGTTAGGTTAATTAGTTTGTCCAGCTGTTTCTTCCTTTGTTGTGTGCAATTTATTAATTAATTAATTGATTGATTGAAAGACAAAACAAATGATGAAATTTGCACCCAGTGAAACATTTTTCACCCAAGGCCATGTTGATGAATAGAGAGCTGTGTGCGCACTGTGAATAATAATACTTTAATCCTTCTTTATTTTAAAACTGTAATCTTACTAATAATCCCAGTGTTTACTAATGTATCTGTAATCTGATTAATTCTTTTTTATCCGTAACTGTAATGGAATGCATTTACCCTTTTTGTGTCCAGCATATGTAATCCTGTTACATGTAATCTGTTACTCCCCAAGCCTGCTTGTAGTATGAAGATGATTGAATAATGGGTTTCAGGGCCTTAAAGTGGACTTGATCCAACTCTTTTGTAAGGCTGTTTTTACCCAGATGTGTATCCAGATCTACTCCCATCACCTTGGTACAGTTGATTAAATGATGTTAATTCCGTTTCCATTCTATCAACTTTAAATGAGGCACCTTGGCATGGTTTAGGGACAAGGCAGCCTCCTTTTGAATAAATTGCAGCTGTGCACTCTTAAGGAACACTATTTGCAGTTTTCTTAGCTGTGATCAAAGTTGGCCTCCTGCTGGGTGAAACCACAACAAACACGGCTGAGGAACTCTTTCTTAGCCCTCTAATTGGAACTAGACCTAAGATGTTAAATCCTGCTGAGGTGTTTATGTGGTCGCTGTTTTTCAGCTGTGTGCGGGTTTCTCTTCGCAGCGGTGAGTTCAGAACAGCTCCTCCTCTGAAAAAAAAACAAAACAGGGAAGCTCATATGGAGATTTTGTCACAATAACACATATTCATAACCACACACAATTCAAATCATGTAGGTTTCCATGGCGATATTGACAGACAGGGAGATGTAGTGCATCCTCACAGGAGAGAAGTCGCTTCAGCAGCCTCTTGGAGATATGTGGAAGATTTGAAGACACAGGTCGTTTCACACTCTTGACACACCATTAAGTATGAACAATCACAACACACGCACAAGTGCAGCAAAACTGGTGACAGACAGAGAGGTATGAGTAGGAAGGGAGTGATCAATTTACACTGATCAGTATCTGTGTGTGTGTGTGTGTGTGTGTGTGTGTGTGTGTGTGCATGACCTGTCTTCAACTTCTTTACTCTAATAAGAAGAGTATAAATTCAATACAGTATAAAAGTTATTAACCCTTTAACAGGCATGCCAAGAAATACTTGTCCTCAGATGACCCAATCAGGATGCTGATATGCAAGTAAGTCAACCAGTTGACTCACCCAGTTAGGATCATTCTAGATATGATCTAATAAGTTTTAGAGTTCCTTGCATTTTTTTCAATTATGCAACTAAAGTCTATTTTTGTCCATAAAAACATTATCGAGAATAGAATATTTATTAATAATTCAAAAAATAAACATTGTCTCATAATAATACACATTATAATTTACTCATGAGTCATGACACTCACTCATTATTTCAGGGTGCTGCCATGATAGTTTAGATCTATTGAAAGGGGAATGTGGTAAACACCATGTTATTTTATTACGCAATGAGTTTGAGATCAGAGCTGGGGGTTTTTTGTTTATTATTTTTATTGTAGATTACAGAACAGAATCAGACAACACTAGGCTCAGACATGTATTTGGAAAAAAAAAGAAAAACAAAACAAAACAAAAACACGTGTAATACATAAACATGGGATGAGCAGCCATGCTCAATGTTGAGGGGCTGCCTACTGTGCGATATGCTCAACAACTCTGCGTGATAGGTCTTGCAGAATGAGTTTTATCATTTATCCCACCCCAATCGCTGATCGGAGCTGGTTGATTGGTCAACAAACTCAAGCCAAGGCATTATGGGATTTCCAGTGGACAGCTAACAACCATGATGACAACAAATACAACCATTTTCAAGACAAAGATATTGATAAATAATCAAAAAAGACATTCAGTGTTGGATTTATCATCATGAAAAGATTCAGGTTCAATTTACCCTTAATGGGTAACACAACCACATGGTCACACATTTTAGGGGTATCATGCAGATAAATGTTATCGTCATGTTTCTACCATTCAACAAATAAAATCATTATTAGGGGGTCTAGAACATGAAATCTGATAAGATTCATACTTAAACTTTAAGAGCAGCTTCACAACAGTCAACTTCCATTTTTTCCTCAGCTTTCAGACAGCTATATCCTTTTACAACATTTCCAGCAAGTGGAAAATATACAGACTAGAAAATTAAATCAGCGGGATAATTATAAACAGCCAAATATGGATTTGCTGAGTTTTTTATAGCAGCAATGTGGTCGCAAAAAAGGTCAACCATGTGGTTACAATGCCTGTTAAAGGATTAAAGGACTACTATGCGGGATTTAGTGGCATTTAGACAAAAACAATGTCAAAGATGGAAACAAGACTGTCGGACATAACAAGTCTAAATGGAATAACAACACGAAAACAAGATGTGAACAGACAAAAACCACCTCAAAGACATTTCAGAGCCTGAACTTAACTTAAGTAAAGAAACTGAATCAGTACTTGTACTTTACTTAACTTAAAAAGACTATTCATAATGTTCGTTTTGGCTTTGAGAAACTGACATGAGCCTCAGAATTTACAAAAAGAAAAGCATTTTTTTTTATTCATGCACTTCAAGCTCAACATTTAACTTTTTTTTGTCATTTCTGGTATGGGTATGAATGTATGTGAAAGGGTTTCAGAGTCTATTTTATGTATTCCCACAAGTGCAAAGCTTTTGACCCATGTTACAGTACATTCACAGTCAGACTGTCATTTTCAGAGGCTTCTCGCTGGCTCAAGAAACCTTTGTCCCAGAAATAACAGCTCTGTTGCACACAGTGCCAAGGGTGCCACTGCAGCACAAAGACTTACTGACAGAGCTGAGAACGGACTCGGGCCCCTGAAATGAAAAACTTAATATAAAAGGATTACCTTCTCATATTATTAATACAGCAGAGAGTAGCCACGCATAGATGAGAGGACTCTTACATCCAAACTGTGAGCATCTGACTTGCGGTGTACAGCTGGGAATATTCGATATGATCCAAGCCTTCAACCAGCAGTCATGAACCCCGGCACTTTGTCAGGATCCATGACTGTTGGTGGAAACGCTGACTGACAAACCAGTGGCTTTACAGCAACAAGCATTATCTTCCCACAGCCCGTTTAACTCCCAGTGGAGGCTTTTGTATTCTGCACACATCCACACACACCGGAGCGCTTTTCAGCCAAAAAAAAAAAAAAATAATAATAATATATGTGCACCATGAGCTCTCCCCTACCTGTCACACTGCTCGGAACGGGTTAAAGGTCTCTGTGGCGTACACCTTAAACGCC
>JAJHUR010110829.1:0-33800 GCA_027495735.1 Lutjanus campechanus | reverse complement strand
AGTCTTTTGACTTGAAATGATGAGTTGAATGAATGTACTATACAGAGTTCAATGAGCTAATTAAATTAAATTTCTAAAGAAACTGACTGAGAGTTAAAACTCTCCTGAGACCCGTCTTTTTGTAGAAATCACATGATGAAAACTTGATGTGTGTCTCTAAAACCTTTTTCAGATCAGTCATGGCTGTTTCTTTTCACAATAATGAAACCACTATGAACCATGACAAAGGTTCATAGTGGTACATTCATTGGGAGCTGTTTCACAGGAGCAGCTGGTGCTGTAAGTTTTTTTTGTGTGTGTGTGTGTTAAATGAAGAACTGACTCATCAAGTTGAGAAACTGTGAGACTGTTTGTAATGTTCATCAGTCTGACCGGGAGTTGTTGGTTCAACTTAATATCCGAAGCTTATTGAACATGTTTCTTAACTGCAACTGAATGAATATCAAGTTTTGGAGGGTTTTTGACTAGAAAAGTTTGATTCAAATCATTACAAAATTACCTCAACCTGTCTAGTCATAGTCAGTCAACTTAACATTTTGGACTCTAACTTTTTAAAGTTAAAACAAATTTTTGTTATGGTGATATATATATGGTTTAGTGTGTGGTATAAATATAAATATGTAGTTTATTTTTACAGTGAGTATAGGATGGTCAAGACACAGAAAGGCAAAAGAAAAGGTTGAGGAAGAGAAAGAGGATATGACGCCTGAGTGGTAATCCACTTGAGAGGGTTTGGAAACTGATCCTGACCAAAAAAATGCAGATTGCTTGTACTCTGATGCCACAACAGAGAAACACACAAGTTAAGAGTAAAGTGACTGTGCGCTGTCAACAGTGGGTCTGAGCAAAAACAAAAGTCGAGAAGAGTCTGGATGTGTTGAAACGATACCAGCAAAACAAGGTTTACAGCAAAAGACGTCAGTCGGGTGCAACCCAAACGCACAGGGCACAGTTGTAAACCTATCTTGACCAGTACGAGCATTAATTCCATCTGTTTTCACCCCCAGGCTGAGAAAGAGAGGAGGGGAGGAAGAAGACAGAAACTGATCCTGGGACATACCCACAGATCTCTGCGTCTTCACAGTTACACTGAACGAGGAAGGAAAACAGATACCAGCCAATCAAACTAAAGTTGGCTTTTGTTTCTTTACCCATTAAGAACATAAAACTGTTCCAAGGAAGTCAATACATGCATGGATGTAATTAAAGACAGCCATGACTCTTGCATGAGTGTGATCAGTGGAGTGCACTGCCACAGTCAAACAGCTATCGAGCACAAAAACACATATATCTATGACTTTGTGGTAATTTTTAAAACTTGATAATGAAACAATAGTCCCTGACAGTATTTATATCCCAAAAAGAAAACAAACAAACTGAGGTATTGGAAAACTTTATAATAGTGACTGTATTACTCTCTCACATCATTCCACCATCCCAGCAAATTTAATAAGAAAAATGATGATAATAATAATATTAACAGTCATTATAATACATTTGATTAAGAATTTTAAATAATGAAAAGAAAAAATGGGAAAATATAAAAGAAAGAACAACTAAATAAGTAAATTTAAAATATATGTACAATCCCAATTCCAAAAACACTGGGTCATTGTGTAAAGCGTGAATAAAAAAACAGAATGCAATGACTGTTCAAATTGAATATAATCCATAATATCATCAAAAGGTTCAGAGAATCCAGAAAAAAAAAAACTCTGCACAGAAGTTTTAAGGCTGAAAACCAACATTAAAGACCTGCTACGTTTGACCCCTCAGGGGGTACTGCATTAAAAACCCACATAATTGTATAAAGGAGACAACATGGGCTCAGGAACAGTTTGTTTCTGTATCCACAAATGTAAGTTAAGACTCTATCGTGCAAAGCAAAAGCCATATATCACCAACATCCAGAAACACTGTTTCTCTGGGTTACTCTGGACTGATGGAGACTGGAAATGTGTGCTGTCGTTTGATGAGTCCACATTTCAGATTGTTTTCAGAAATCATGGACATCAGGTTCTCTTAAGAGGAGAACCATCCAGCTTGTTACCAAGTCTAACTTCAAAGGCCAGCATCAGTATGGGTTGTGTTAGTGCCCATGGCATCATGGGTAACCATCATGTCTGCGAAGGCCCCATTAATGCTGAAAGCTACCTAACAGGATTTGGAACAACATAGGATGCCATCCAGATGCTGTTCTTTTCAGAGACATCCCTGCTTATTTCAGTAAGACAATGCCAAGACACATTCTGCACGTTACAACAGTGTGGCTTCGTAGTTAAAGAGTTCAGGTGCTAGACAGACCTGCCTTAGGTCCAGACCTGTCTCCCATTGAAAATGTGTGGTGCATTGTGACTGCTGAGCACCTGAAGTCATATATCAAGAATAAGAAAGACTTACACTTTAGTGTCCTCAGTTCCCAAATGCTTAATATGTGTTGTTAAAAGAAAACGTGATGTATCACAGTGGTAAACATGACCTTGTTCATATTTTTTTGGAATGTGTTGCAGGCATCAAATTTAGAATGATTGTATAATTACAAAAAACAATCAAGTTAAGTTTGAACATTAAACATCTTTTCTTTGTACTGTATTCAAATTTAGGATAAGTTTTTAATTTCTCACCGCGTCCCAACTTTTTGGAACTGGGCTGTAGATTCTTCTTCCAGAATGCCATTAACATAACTTAATATGTCTGTTGGCTCCGACTTTGTGATTAAGGATTAAACGATACTGTGTGTGACCTTCCATGCCTGAGGACAATGTGTGTGCAGTTCAAAACACAGTCTGACTCCTTCATTTTCGACAATATAACAATTTAATACAAAAACCAAACATTTCTTTCTCTCGTTTAACATTTCATAGACATATACAGTATATTTATATATTTGTGTTTCTATGAGTGATAAAAGTTCACATCATTGAACAAAAAAAAACAAAAAAAACCTGGATACAGAGCAACCAAAGAGGTTATCAACAATAACAAAGACAACACAGTAACCAACATACCACTCTCTTGAAGATGAAAACTGGACAATTATCAGCATGGGTTTACATACAATTACATTATTTGTTATCATGAGTGGGCGAGTCTTACACACAGACAGACAACGGAAAAACCGTAATAAAAAGGATCAAATTTAAACTAATTACACATATTAAAAATTAAAATATTTTAGAAGCATCATCTTTCATCCAACAACATTCTTCTATTATACAAACTTATTTATTTAAAAAATGATTGTAGAACACAGGTGATTGGATCTGGTTGGCAAAGATTCAGTCCAAGTCCAAATGTTTGTCATAGATCATATTATTTTTAGCTCTGTTTATTCCATTTTAATCCTGAATACCCTGATCAAACCATTAATAAAATACCAATCAGAAAAGGGCAATGGAGAGGTCCAAAGATCATCTAAAGTTTTGAAATAAAAATAAAATACTGGGAAACATTTCAATTAAATCAAACATTACTATCACATCTCTCCTTTTTAAAATAACATTAAATCAAGGACAACATTTATAACAACAAAAACAAATGGCTTTAAAATACACAATTCCTGCTTGTTAATTATTGCTGTGGCTTCTTTTTTTTTTTTGTATTTCTTTTACAAAAGGAGTACAAAAAGCCCATACTTGGTACAGGGTAATGCAGGGCGACAGAAAGAAGAATACCAGGCAAGTCTACGACTGTGTTAAAGTTGATACTGAATGCATCCATTTGACATACATACACACATGCATACTGTATATATGTATATGTAGGCAAAGAAAAATAGATTGTATACATTTTCAAAGGACACCAAGACAAACAGTACGTAGCCATTTTAACACTGTGTGCCTGCTGTTGAAATTAAACCATTCAATGAAGAAAAAACCTTCACATATAGAAGAAAAATTAAATTTATAGGTGAAGCCACCAGCGTACATCGAAAACTGTACTCAGTATTGTAGAAGCGCTCCATGAAAGCAGTGCTGACATGCAGACATGCTGTGGATTTAAAACTGTGAGTGAGGTTAGCACAGACTGTGGTGGGTTTGCGTGCAACAGCGGAGAATTTAAAAAGGGAAAAAAAAAATTTAAAAAATCACCAAAGCTGTATATCCCTGCAATTTCCTGAGAGTTTTAATCAACGATTGAAGTGATTAGTCTACATGCTAATGGGTAAAACAGCAAAATACACTCTTCATCAATGCCTGAGAAAAACTAGGAACATTTTAAAATAAAAGGCCTTTTGTGTGTTTGTATGTTTACGTCCTGTGTATATTTACCAGAGTGTAAGAGTGTTTCTGTGCAGTCTATTCAAGTGTGGCTGTGTGATTGTGCGTTTTTATATATTTATATATATACTGTATATATCACATATCTACAACAAAGGTTGTTGAGCTTTGGGCAGTGCTAGCTAGAGAATTCTTTTACAATGGCTGGAATATTGTTAAAATCATCTTTTAGTCAGTAGCAAATCCTTGATTTTCCTCTCCCTGTATATCTGCAGTCAGATACATCCCTCCATCTTTAACTGGCTTGTGGCAGTGCAATTTAAGCCATGCAAAGCAAGGGAAGAGTGCTACTCTCAGGAGCAGGAAGAGAAGAGGAGCAGAAGAACTAAACAGAAGAAAGACTGAGGACAAAAATAGTCAAGAAGACACAGGCGTGGACCAGCAGGGAAGTATTGACCAGGTCACTCATTGAATGGAGGGTACATGGGAATCTCAAAGTCATCGCTGTTGAAGTTGGCAGGCTGGTCCAGCATAGACAACACATCCTGAATCAGATTAAAGAGACAAAGGGATTTATTTTAAGGCCTCTAGAAATTTGGCTTGAAATAGTTTGAATTCATGTACAATATCAAAACTGTCTCATTAAGCATCCATAAAATAAGCACCAAAACATATTTCTTAATGTAAAAAATATCAGCTTATGTGTACGCTGTATTTAGAATATTTTCACTGCTTTACTTTGCCATTAAACAGCCTTTTCCAATGCAAAACTAAAGCTGTCATCCATGTTCTCTTCCAATCCACCAGACTTGAACAAAAACAGTAATTTTATCTTGCAGACAACATGAGTTGCTTGTCCACTGCTGCAAGCATAATCAAGGCCAAATAAAATCTACTATTAGTTAAGTGTACAAAAACCTAAGTGACAATATTTTGAATTTCACAGGTGCTTAATGTTTAGCTTTAAGACCCTAAATTCCAGAGATAGAAAATTGGGAATTGGATTTCCAATGGCTTTAAGTGGCAGAGACAGTGATAAAAAGTGTTGAGTGAGAGTGAGAGACAGTGATAAAAAGTGTTGAGGGAGAGTGAGATAAGGCTTGTGTCACTCACAGGAAACATGTCTTGCTGATTCCCCTGAGCATGAGGATGCTGCTCTGCGTTACCCTGCGGGTGCTGCTGGCCCTGCCACTGGGGCCACACTGCCTCCGCTGCTCGAGGAGGGAACTGTGCCCCAGACTGAGAGCCATCTGGAATAAAGTACAGCAGGGTGAGAAGATGCACCAGTATAATTCAGAGAAGCATATTCAATAAATCGGACTGTATTTATATTATAGCACATAGTTACTGAGTTCCCCCCTCACACACATCCACATGCATAACAATGACTTTGCATTAAATAAAGCACTAAAATCAGAACAGCACTCTATAGAAACAGGAACTGAAGACATGCATAAGAGATTCATAAGAGGAAATATAAGAGGCAATCGAAAAAAAAAAAAATCCATATCGTGCATAACTAATTAAATCAATCAATCCATAAATAGAAACCCCAAACAGTAGATAAAAAAGAAATGCAAGGTTAAAAGCACAAGATAAAATAATGAAACACTAAGAGAAGATATGTATTTACATGAGTAAAACAAAAACAATCCAGAAAATAATAAATATAGCAACTAGTAAAACAGACTAAAATAAATAAATACATTTCAATCACATGCAAGACTAAAAATGTAGGTCTTGAGTTTGTTTTTAAAATATTTTTTAAAACATTCACACATGTATGCAAATAACTTACCGTAACCGTTGGTGTTGAGGCTGGCACGCACATTGATGGGTGGGTAGTTGGCACCACTGGTTGTGGTGGGAGAAGCACCTGTTGGCATCTGGTCAAAAGAGTTGGAAGAGCCACCACCAAACCCTCCCATACGGGCAAATGGTGGAGACATGGTCTTTGCTGCCTGGGGAGCCACCTGCTGGGAAGAATAAGAAGAGTAACTCCATTTAATCAATAATGCATAGGCGGGGCTGATATTAAATAAGTGATATGTGATCAATAACTGGCACAAACACATAAAAGCATCATCATATAAAGTATCTCCAGTTTGTTTCATTTATGAGCAACAGTTTACTAAAAATTTAACACCCAAAGGCTAAACAAAATCGGAAAATGAATCTCGCGCTGGCTCACCTGGTTATTAAACTGTGGTCTCGCTGCTGCTCCTGCTCCAGCTCCAGGCCACACTCCTGCTGGTCCTCCATGGAGTGGGGTGCCAGTGCTGGAGGGGGCAACTGAGTGCGGGGCCCCATTCTGACGAGACATCTGAGCCAGCATCTGGCCTGCTGAGTGGCCTGGCTGTGCCATCTGTGGAGTTATCTGTGGAGTTATCTGTGGAGTCATGTTGACTGGCCTGCTGAGAAACGTGAAGGGAGAGAGAGCTCTGTTACCTGGGTGTCATCTGCTACGAGAAAATAATAACATAAAAAACTGATCACCTTAACAAACATGTTCTTTTCAGGTTAGCAGCAAATAAAACAATTTATAGTGAGCAAAACAGAGAGTTTAACTACTTGAAACATACAGTAACCACTTTCGGCAATACATTCTGAAGGAACCAAAATCTTTGTCAGGCAGCATCTGCATCCACTTAAGCACATGTGGAAAGTGTTTGTCCTGCTATACGCAGCGCTCCTACACATTTTCCATTTCAAAAGTCCATACTTTTCCAGAACTCTCTGTAGATTTTTCAGACCAAAATTGACATCTCGGCACATATAGCTAGTTTATTGTCTTTATTATGAAAATAAATGGTTTAGAAATACAACTGCTACAGTCTGACTCGGTAGCCAATTATGTTGCCAAATAAAAGCTGCAATGCTAAAACAGAGCAATGTTATTCAGTTTTTGACATGTAAATTTAAATAACGGTCTACTTTCATCCCCTACAGTAACAGAGGGGATGTTCATGCATAATTCAACAGGGAAATAGACAAGAGAACTAAAGCCCATTGACTTCACTTCATTAACTTTTAGATGGAGAAAAAAATAGAACATACAATTATACAAATAACTATTAATAAAGTTAAATAATAAGTAATTATAAACATCTCTGCCCAAAGAGGAAGCAAACTAACTTTTTAAGTGTCTTCTATAAATAAGAACAAATCTGTGCAGCCGTGTTTATTCACTTTGTGTGAGGAAACCATACTATCATGGCTGCAGTGGTTATTTCTGATGCAATGTATATATATGCAATTTCTTTCAAACAAAGTTGATCGCGGATGTCCAGATTTGGACATTATTATATAAGGCACGTTATAAGTTATAAGGCACTTGGTGCAGAGCTCTTTAGCAGACTGGGATGTCTAGGTGTAGAGGCAGCTCTATGCAGGAGTGTGCGTTCAGTTGCACCATACTTTTTTTTCTTTGCTTTTGTAATATCAAGCAAGTTCTCTCACACAGCGGTTAACATTTTGGTTGTCCTGACTCACAACTGAGAGAACTGGGAGTTTTCCCATGAGCTGTTGTCCATAAGCAGATATTGTGCAAATGAACTGTCCTTGCTAGCTCTACGTTACATAAATTCATTTTCACAACAGTGAAGAGTCCCTGTGGTTATTCATATATAGTTTACAGTAGATAACAATCCCTTTATCTTCAGATTCCAAACTGATAGGGCGGACACTTTGTGGCTGGTTGATGAACTGGTCAGTGAATATGCTCTCGTCCCTCCAAATTCTCGTTGGTCGGACAGTTGCTGGTGTTACTTTAATAAGAAGAGGTGCTTTTCTTATGCCCCTTTTATACTGGACAAAGAAACACCCACCCACTAACATCTGGCTTTTTTCTGCAGTGGGAAAGGGTACAATTGATATTCACTCCTGGGTCAAATGACTCAGTCTTCACCTCTGATTGGCAGTGATGTAAACACAACACCCTTGTAGACGTGTTATTTTCACCCCTTTTCAGTTTTTGCTTTTCATCCACATGTGCAGCTTCACTCAGTTTGACTCTGTGCTGCAGCACAGCACAGCAGAATCTGCAGTTGCTTGAAAGTGTGCATTTACTGATGAAGCGCTCAAATTCAGTCAAGCAGCTGAACCATGTACAAATATTTTACTTCAAATGTAAAAGCTGTAAGTTTTGCTATGTTTTACGCTGTTTTAGTGTTTATTTTGTAGGTTATCCTGTTGAATTTGACACTAGCATGTTGCTAATGTGGCTACACAGGCTGGGGAGATGTTGGGACTAATGTTGTAATACTGGGGGAGAGTCAAGAGAAACTGAGTGAACATCAAACCTCGTTTGAAGCCAACACCAACTAAATAATGACAGTAGCTGGTTGAATGCCACTAACTGCAGGGATTCATTTTCTTGGCTGTCTATCTGTGTAACTTTTATTAACAGCCTTTTATGCTGGAGGTAAATTACACTGTAGCTGATTTAGTTAATCTAGAGATAAAGTGCAGTTTTTTTTTCCTCCCATTGACCAATCGATAAGTTTTAGAATTTCAGTCAACCAAACTCTTCTTTGGTTAACTACAGCCCTAAGAACTTAAGTACATCACTAGCTGTGGTTGACAAAATCTCTTTTATCACAAGTTAATATAACTTATGTCAGATATCAAGTCACAGAATAAGTACAGGCATGCTCATTGTTTCTGTGCTGTGTTGTGTGTGCTGTATAACAAACATGACAATGGAGTTACTGTCTCTGGTGACTAACATTAACTGAAAAAGATTGATTAGTTTTGCCTACAGGTTTAAGAGCTGGTATACATGTAAACACATGAACAGACACCTACACACACACTGAAGACGTCTTACCTGTATACATCATTGGTGCGACCAGCAGTGAAGTTGTTGGCTTGAGAGTAGATCTGTGCAGAGGGAGCTGGGGTGGAGGGCAGGACCTTGGTCTGATCAGGGCCTTGGAAAAGGGCAGGGTAGAGCTCTGGCTTCTCAAGGCTCTTGCTGTGGTCCGGCCCTGCCGCCGTCACTGGCTGCACTGGCATCTGAGGACCACCAAAATTACCAGTCAGGGATCACACACAAAGTACTCAAGTGGTGAAGAAATGTCCAATTGGCTCCAGTTGTGACCATTCTCAACCTAGCAGTTAAATTGCTTATAATAAACAATCCCTTAATGCTCCAGTACACTTGGATTTGGTGGATTTATCGAGGCTGTCAAACAGCTGTCAAATACGGCTCCACAACCAAATGCCAGTATAGTTTCTTATTAATTTAATGACATTCACAAGACACTGAAAGAGCCAGCAAGAAGTGGTAAGAGGAGACATAACTCCGTTTCAACCCAAGAGGTACACTGGAAACACAAGGACATAAGCATGAAAAAAGCACAAAATTGCACGACAATAATGACCTACTGTATGAAATGAATGGGCAATTTCTTTAACCCAAAGTGCCCAAAAAAAAAAATCAAAAAAAAAAAATCACTGATTTAAACCCCTCAAATGTGAATATTCAATGGTTTTCTTAGCTTTGAGTTTTGAACTGTTGGTAGGACCAACCAAGACCCTTTTATTTCATAAAACAAACTATTAAAGAGAACATGATTTGGCAGATTAATTGATAATGGCTTTTTAAATCATAAGCTGCAGCCATAGACCAGTCAATCTTATTTATGCATCTTATTTATGTGTAGTCTTTATAATTTTGTACAATATTTAACACCCTCTATTCTTGCTCCCTCAGCCTTCAGGAGGTGCAACAAAAGAGAAGTCACTTTTCCAGGAGCAAATATGCAACAGGTGTCATACAAGATAGACAGAAGTAAGAGAAGTAGAATTAGGGAAGCGTACATATTATATAACAAACGTACATAATAATTGTTTCAGTTGAAACATTCAGTTGCTAGTAGCAACCACCACTGGTACAGTTCCAAAAAAGCTTAACTGATCATAAATGACATTATTACAGTCACCGCTCTGTCAGATCTGTCAGTCAATATTGAGAAGTATCTTTAATTCACTCTCTAATTGCCCTTGTTGGACTATTGTCTGTTGGTACTTCATTTCTAACAGCTATTTTGTAACTGTTGTTTGTAATTTGAAATTTTAACTGTTTGTGCAATCACTTTACTGCTAAACAAAGTAGTTATTAAACTAACTAGCTGTTTGGAGCTAATGTGTCGCATAATACAACATTCTCTGTAACCGTTAATGTACTGTTGTGCTAAGTGTTATGTATTTTACTGATTTTTCTTTTACCCTTGTAGACTATGTATATGTTTAGCAGATTACTTACCGTGTTCAGGGATCATACAGATTTTGGCAAATGTAGTTTTGTTTTACAGATTTTAAGAGTTTCGTCTGATGTGTAGCATACATGACACACGATTCACTGCACTGTAAATCATTATGCAGTGGATTTCCGATTTAAATTGAATTGAAATTTACTGGTGATACCAATTAGACACTTGTGAACCCAGTTTTCTTTTTACTATAGAAATTCATATTTACAAGACCTTTGGTCTGTCATTTCTGAGATTCATAATTCCCATCACTGAATTTGTGTTTGATCAAACTGTTTCACAGTTGTTTCCATTAAAACTTCAAGGGCTAAATAAGTGCACAACAGTGCTCCTGCTACATGCAAAGTGAAAGCAAGAGATGAGTTTACGTCAAGATTGTGACCAAGTGTTGCACTTTTAGTCACGAACCTGTAATCATGAATTTTGTCTGAATAATTCCAAGCTTAAGATCTTGCAGAGAAAGTGTTCCACTTAATTCAAACAGCAGGCAGTCCCTTGTGATAAAGAAACTCTCCCAGCATCCGGTTCTGTTTTCCTGCTGAGCAAATAATCAACATCCTGCCTCTGTTTCCATAAAAAGTCACTATAGAAAAGAGCCCAAGAAAAACAGGCCATTATCTTTGCTTCAATCAAACTGGATATTCATGTTTCCCCACGCATGTGTCCTAACCTGCGAGAGGGTGATTGGTCCTGCCTCATACAGGCCGTCTCTGGTGCCACCTCCCTCCAACTCGGCCTGCTGCTGCTGCTGTAACTGCCTGAAAAGGGAGAGAGTGAGAGTAAGAGAGTCAGTCTAAAATAGCCTCATTTCCATTTCCATGCCCTCCGCTGTTGAGAGAGAAATCCCAAACACCTGCTGACAAAATAGCACTCAACCCGCCACCGGTCACCATGGCAACATAAAAGAGAAACGAGGACAGAAGAGGAAGCCAGTAACACACTTTAGGAGAGAAAGGTCTGTTATAAAAATGCATACTGCTAACAAGCTACACCACCTGTATTGAAGCTGATCTCTTTACGCCTAAATCACTATAAGAACAAAAGCTATTAGACATGCTTCTTATTAGACAACAACACTACTTAAAGAAAAATCCAACGGAGAAAGAAATCACCCAGAGATGGAAATGAAAACAACAACAGCAGTAGTCTCCCATGAAGAAGCAGACCCTGTTCTCCCATGCAGGGGGAGGATAGTCAGGCCAGGCCTGGTCTCACCTGGTGGCCACCTGCCCAGGGCTGAGCACTACAGGAGGGCAGTTTGGGCTACTCTGGCCCAGGGAGGGGGTCAGCGAACCCCCTGGGGAGGAGATGGGAGTGAGGGGGTCCTGTGTTGAGTTTCTACTGCCCCACAATCAGAGACAGGTGCAGAGGAGAGGTGGAAGGTAGGGAGAGAGTAATCAGTGTGTGGCTTTATTAAAATGGGTTGTGGTGAGGGTGCAAGAGGAACTGGGGGTTGAGAGTGATAGAGAAGCATTCAAACAGAGAGATCTTTCACAACACTCAAATTTCAAGACATGAATGGTTTCATTATGTGCTGTATTTGATTGTGTAATCATGTTACATAATCACCAGGTTTGGTAAAATCAGTCTGGTTTGAGCGTGTGACTCACTTGACATTGACGTTGGTACAGATGATGTACTCAATCTCCTCTGAAAAAGGGTTCTGGAAGGTGAAGGAGCTGGTTCTCATCCAGATCCATTCTCTGGATTTGGAGCGAAACCGAAACATCACCGACAGCACCTGGCCCTTCAGCTTCACCACCTGTGGACAGCAAGCAAAACAGTCATAATCCAGTGTTTTCATAATCAGTGAGCCGTAGGTTTACATTCACTCAGGAAACAGAGATATCAGGTTACACAGACAATTGTTGGACAATACTCTTTGGTGAGATAGAGTGCTGATTTCCTAACAACATGGATCTTTCTGAATTTTACCAACAGTTACATTTTCAGCTGTAAAAATAGGCCAATTCAAACTTAGGGTCAGTTTTATTCTGACTTTGAATTTTTTTAACACAAACTCACGACATTAAGTCATCTTTTTCATACATTCTGCTGCTGTCACAGCCACACTTTCTTCATATCAAGTCTTCTGTAGATTAGAAACCTGGTTAGGTGTAAACATGACCAAGAAAAATTGGTCTTCAAGGGAAATTTCTATCCAGATTAAAAACTAGGGGATTTAAGAAATCAGATTATTGCAGGAAGCTAACAAGAACCCAGTTACTTGAAGGGGAACTTGACCAAGGAACAAGAATGGTTGTAATATTATAGGAGCGCAATGCTAAATCGGTGGAGCATGCTTAAGTGCATGTAAACACACTGATGTTTAGGTACAAAAGCAAAAATTAGGCCTCAAAGAGCTGAATGTATTCAGATGGTCCAACCTGTTGGAAGCTGTCTCTCAGTAAGCCCTGGTCTTCAGGGTGGGCGAGCTCGAGAATATTCTTTCCCAGTAATTCCTGCAGCACACAGACGACAATACAACCACCATTAGCCCAGAAGACATGAACAGTTTCTGGCACAAAGGTTGTCAGGGGTTGCCATCAGGCAAACAGT
This sequence comes from Lutjanus campechanus, assembly GCA_027495735.1. Classification (NCBI taxonomy): domain Eukaryota; kingdom Metazoa; phylum Chordata; class Actinopteri; order Lutjaniformes; family Lutjanidae; genus Lutjanus; species Lutjanus campechanus. The sequence goes on along the minus strand of JAJHUR010110829.1, from coordinate 20,746 downwards.
TCCTGTCTCTGACATTTCCACCAGCTGTGAGTCTTACCTGGGGCTGGTAGCCGACAGCGGCCACACAGCGGTGGTCTATGAAGGTGAACATGCCCTGGCAGTTATGGCGTGAGATGAACTCCACTGGAACACTGATACTGTTGATGTCTGTGTCACCTGGGCAACAAGTCACCTAAAAGGAAAAAAGATAAAATCCAATTTTTAACATAAGCATAATATCCTGACCTATCACAAGCTACCACCATAATGTTAAATGGATCTAAACAAGTTACTGTCAAGGCCACATTGTGCAAGAATCTCATTTCTATATATTTTATATGTTCAATTTCATCTGATTATCTATATGGACACATCAAGGGTTTCAAGGGTTCATTCAATAATCATTTTACACAAGGTTGTATAACAAAATGTATGTTTGTAGTCTTTTTATGCCACACACACACAAACAACAGACCAATGAATAACGAAAAAAAAAAAATCTATTTTGATGGCGTTAAGGGGATCAATTCAACAGTCTCAACCTGAGGAACAAAAATCGTCCCAAGAATAACAATGTGAGAGCACTTGCTCAGAAATCATGATTATTATCAATGTTTTACAACAGACAGCTTACAGACAAAAAAGTCAAAACACTCCAACAGTTCAAACATCAGCCATAATCCACTTCAGATATGACTGAAGACTTTGAGTGTAAATACTGCCTTATTGTAGATAGACATTTTCAAAAGAATACTCTCATCTCTTCCACTACTAGTAACAACAATTTTAGTCTTAAATTGTTGATTCATGATCTAATATTAGTGCAGTTTGTTGGAGATGTATACAAGTTTTTCAGTTGTGAAGATCCATGCCAATGTTTACAATTCTACAATTACCTTTATTTACTTTCTAAATATATACTACTTAATAATGACCTTAAAAGATTAGTTAACAACAATTCTGTCATTGTAACTTGCCTCAGCACAAAAATGTGCATATATCTACATGAGGCATCCATCTTACCTGTAATCTCCCAATGGCAACTAGACAGTAGCGACTCCCCTGAGTGTTGTCTGCTTCATCGTCTGTTAATGACACTCCTAAAACACAAACATGTGAAACCTGTGTCAACATAGGCCACAAAGAATAACAAATAATAAAATGATTCATTAAATTTAGCATCATTTACAGGCCCTAGTCAAATTATAAAACAAATTTAACTGATACCTACACATACCACCCATTGCTAAATCATTAGTTTTACCTGCAGGGGGCCAGGACTTGATGTACCCTGTACAGTGGACCACTACATACTGGGGCTCTCCTTCCTTGGCTGTACCCAAACCGTTCCTGAGGTGAAGGATGAAAATGTAAAAACTTAGTTAAGTAGTAAGTAAAATCATTAAGTCCTGTTACTATGCCAGCAATACAACTGTGCTTACATCTTGCATCTTATTGCTACTGTTCTATTCTGGATATGCTTATCCACAGTACACAAATGCGAGAGAACAACTGTTTGGTTTTGGTCACCTGTTTCTGTTCCTTAAGAAGTTCAGTCTGTTCATGGACAACGGTTCCACCGGACAAGAGCCACACCTGCAAGTACACACAGGCCACCACATGGACAATTTATGCATCTAGGAACACACGTCAATGTAAATAATGAACGGGATAATTAACTACAGTATGAGTCACACCTCATTCTGCAGATGAATGATCGACGGGCTCCCATACTCATTCTGGCTGACGACTGCTGGCCTTCTTTCTTCACTGTTCCCGTCTTCAAGTCCAACATTCTCCCTTTAGACACAGATTCAGCTCAATCATGAGGTGCTCATACAACAACATTTTTTTAATGACAAAGGACATACTTTTGAGATTAACAGTGATTTAAAAAACTATTACTACAGTGTCTGTATATGCTTTGTACCTGTGGTGTTATTCTCTGCAGTGGAGAGCTGCTCCCTGAGCTTTTCTGTGTCATCTGGGTGGAGCTGATCATAAAGGGAGGAGCCGAGCCATTCAGACTGTGACTGGTTGAGGACAGGTGTCAGCGAGTCGGAGACGTAAACAATGCGGCCGGTCTCACATGACACCACGAACAGGAAGCCGTCGGCTGCCTCTAGTATGAGGTGCTTCAGTTCCTATAGACAGATGGCATCAAAGACATGCTAAGCAGTGAAGACGAGAGATGTACCGCGCAGCATGACTCTAAAGTCTCTGGGGGTTTTTTTGTAACTCCATTTTCTCTAAATTTAGTATAGCTAAATCGACATGCACTTTGATCATTGCCGATAGACAAAAAATGTCTGTAGACAGCCTTGTGGTTGTGCCCGATATGGAATAATGTTAGCACTCTCCTCGTGAATTTTGGGAAAGTGGTAAAAAAAAGTTTTGAGCCCTGTACTATGACTCTCATACTTCCTGCTGTAAATGTTTGGTAAACATCCTGAGTCACCATTGTGTTTTCTAAATATTAACATGATTCTCCCATCTTAAATGACAGAAAATATTATCTAAACTGTTAATGGCTAGCCTTACATTTATGTATAGAAGAATGCAGTTGAATGACTTCACTTCCAGCATACTGTAACCAGTCATGATCTGAAATCTACAACATAACCACATGTATTTTTCTATTTCATCAATTAAAAAATATCTAAAACAGCATGTTACTGGCTAAGATAACCGTGTACATTAGATAATAATGTACAATACATTAAATAATGGAATTATACCTGACTTTTGTTTTTAAATCAGCATTATAAATCATCCATCAGCCGCCCTGCTCTCTAAAAACTGATATTCACAAGGTGTGTTTTTGAACAATGTACAAGTTGACCAAGAACCAAATTTAGATTACACCAACAATGTCATAGATAGCAACTGCCCCTTTAGCTATCATGTTAGAAAATTAACTTGTGGGCTTAAAGGTGATACTTTCACTCTTTTGCTCAATTTCCACTGACGTGAGAGAGGTTCAGTGTGAACTACACTGTGACTGTGAGAACAGTGCGTTAAATGTTTGCCTTCTACACAAGTAGTACAGGGTGTGTGCATGTATGAGCAAGTTAAATAAAAGACTTTTAATGGAACTGTGTAATAAAATTTAAGGCCACTTTTGCCTGTCATTGCATTGACATGAATGAGACTTGCTACACTTCTCTCTCTTGGTTGTCATTACCTGATCAGTGAGAAAAGAAGGTTTATATGACCCATCTGCATTGGTATTGCCACTTCCTCTCAGAGACTTCATATGAGACACGGCCATTCGTAGGATGGTCAGTTTGTCTGGTTTCCGAGCTAGTGCACTGCATGTGGGCACCATGTCTGATAATTCTGTGATGTAGGCCGTCATCTTGTTCCGCCTCCGCCTCTCAATCTCACTGTGATTCTCCCTGCATTGAGGAAACGAGGGAGGGAGGCAGAGGTGGAGAGGATAGGAGGGATTGAGGTGGGGGAAGAGACAGGCAGGTGGACAACATGGAGTAGAGTTTAGAGTTAATGCTGCAATGTAAGAATGCCAATCGGGAGGAGAAAGAAGAGGTGGAAATGAGAGAAGGTGAGAGAAATAATGGGAGGCACGAAACAATAACGTGTAGTCAATGATCTATAAAAATGATAGTGAGAGAGCAAGAGAGAGCCTGGTCTTTCAAGGCCAGTCGTTGTGACAAAAGAGAGCAAGTGCAGAAAGAGTAAGGCCCTTCAGAAGTCCTGAGAGGGGGGAGAGAAAAGAGACAGAGAGGACAGTTGCTAAAGAGGAAGGGATTACCAAAGTGAAAGAAGTCCCTGAGGTCACACACAGCATAGCAGTTAGTGACACATAACACAGTGGTGGGTTGAGAGACAACCAGCTGCCTTGGGCAAAGAAGCATAACATTCTGACAAGCACCAAAACAGGCGCATAAAGCGGCGAAATGTACCAGTATTTTTGTGCTGTCAAAAAAATGAAATATTTACTGGGGTCCCAGCAAGACAGGATAGTTTTTGATCAGTGCATTCAATATTGATATGGATACAAGCAGGAGAGGGAGCCTTCCACAGTGGTACAGGCCATACCTGGCTAGTTTTTCCTTATCTGCAAAACTCTGATCTTCTTCCAAAAACCTGGAAATGAAACCAACCCACTAAAACACAGGCCCAAAAAATCACTACCAAAATAAAAAGAGTTTTAAAAAAAAATCTCTGAAATGAGAGGGAGAAGGAGAGCAGCATGGGGTAACTGTTCTATCATTAATATTGCTCCCTTACACCCCATCTACAGACAATCGGTTTCTCCTAATTCATCCTCCTACCTGGCAAAGCGCTCTTTGTCATTGTTGGATCCTCCTGTGTCATCGTCACACCTGAGGGAAAACAGTGAAAACATGGCTCGTTATCTCAGCAGCCCAGACAATCCAACTATTTCATATACGACCTCATATTACTTTATGATGGGGCTGAACAATTAATCGAAATATTAGCCAAAATTGCAATATGGCGGGAGCTACCTTTTTTTTTTTGCTTAAGATAAAATGTGTTACAACAGACCATTACAAAGCACTGTGGTGTTACAGAGATGCCCTGGCCTACAAATCATATTCTCCTGGGACCGGTTTCAGGAAGCAGGTTTAACAAACTCTGAGCCTAATCCTGAACTACTCAACCTGAGATGGGAAACTCAAAGAGTTTTCAGTTCCAGAACAGCTGATCGAAATTAGTTCAACCAACACCGAGTATGTTAACTCCGAGTTAAGCGAGTGCATTAAAGTCATCTTCAGTGGAGCTCAGATTCTATGACTCACCACAGCAACAGGAACAGATAGAGCAGAGCCTCCATTTTAATCCAGTGGAGTTAGAAATATTCATGTGTGCCAATGTGGGCCATGACACTTATTTTACAAAACAGAAGTTGCGAAAGGAGTCAAGAAATTAACACTATTACATTTTATTCATTCGTCTTTTACCTGGCTTGCATTTGTTTAATGGATGATAAATTGAAAGGTCCAACCATGTGTTACAGTTGATTTTTTTAAATATATCTATCAGCTGTAACCTAACCAGGACAAAACAAGGATGGAGAAAGAAGAAGAAAATAACTAACAATCAGATAAAACATATTTTGTAAAATCATAGCCCAACCTAATAATGATTTTCCAAGTGTCTCAGTTAAAACTGACTAATTTTTTTTTTTAGCTATTTCTATCTATTTTAGTCCTACATTTAGAAACCTTGCTCAACAGCATTCCATGTGTCAATGTGTACAAATAACCCACTGAAACATGAAATGCTGACAAAACACATAAAGATAAATGCAGCCTATGTTCAAAATCTCTCTTTTAAAGCACACTTAGTCCAGTTTTAGAATCCTAAAGTGGTTTCAGTTGCACGACCACCATCCTCACTCAGACATATTGACACCATCTCCAAAATGATATTATAACTATGATAGGAACGTACCATCAGTGCAACCAATCGCAACATGACAAATGACCAATCACTGATCAGTGTCGTATGCGTCTAAAAGCTTCATACACATTTGTTTTATTTAAATAGTGATGTGATGTTTCAGTGCAAGGGAACTGGTAGATAACCTGACAGCTGCCTTAATAGACACAGAGTTACAGTTTTATAAAGGAGGACAGAAGGCCTATAGATGTTCATTATTCTGATTATGAATCCGCGCTGTCAGAGATCGTGGTCTCTGTCCTTATACTGAAGACAGATTTATCCTAAAAGTGTTCATGTTAAAGATAGTCTTTGGGGAACAAAGAAAGATCTAACAGGGATATTAATGTTTCTGAAAACTTTAACTTCTGTTAATTAATCGGATGCAACCTTGTTGTCAACTTTATAACGTTAAAGCACATACTGGAAAGCATTAATTTGCAACTGTATGAAAGAGGAAATGATACAGTGTGTCAGACTTCTCCGTCAGGCTCCGGAGGAGGGGAAGAGACAAAGAAAGAAAAAAAAAAAAAAGTCTGCCAGAGACCAGGTTAGGTTCAGAGTGTCAGTTACCCAGGACACTGACCTAAAGTTTAAGCTACCTCTCCTCTGAGTTTCTCTTTTCTCAGGCTGAACAAACTCAGAGTTTTCACTAAACCAGTGTTCTGAAATAGGGGCCAGGTGTAAGAGAACAGGCTTGTTTGGTACAGATCCAAGCAAAAAAACCAAAAAACATCATCGTCATTATGGTATACTTTTTCAGTGAAAATGAAATGCAAAAATTACCACTAAAATTGTGACACATATCATGGCAATATATGTCAAATTAATTCTAATGTTGATTGATTTTGGTCATTCCTATTTTATGGAACTTAAGACAAATGTACCTGAACAACTTGCTGCCTTCCTCATCATCATCAAAGTCTGGCCTGTAATAAGGAGAAGAGAGCCACATGAGAAACTTCACACAAATATTCTCACATGAATTTCAGCCACAACTGTCAAAAGCAAAAGTTAAACAGTCAGCAAATACACATAACACAATGCTGACATATCAACACACCATATACCACTAACACACACTTACGCAGGTCTTCTTTTGTTGGTCCCTTTTGGTACAACAGCCCCACCACTTGCTTGGGTCCCACTTGCCCCCATACCCAGATTTGGGTCTGGCAACTCTATTAATAACACAGAGACACAGAGAGACGAGATGTAGCAGAGATGACAGGTGATTTCCTATTGTGCCTCAAGTACTGAAAAAGAAACTAAACCACTGACTCGTGCCCACACTTCGAGGCTAAAATTAACACGCACGAATGACACAAGTTTTATTTCACAATCTGCCAATGCAACATTAAGTTATCTCGAGATGAACTGACTATAGTTTTAAGTCGTGTTTGTGGGTTGTAGAGACTTCAGATAACCACGACACCAAGCTAACATTAACGCTACATTTAGCATACAGAGATATCAATCTTGTGAGAGTCGTGACTAGAAGGGAACCGCAGACCCGCGAAAGATCTCGCGAGAGTAGTGACTCTGACCCAAACCATGTTCTAACCATAATCCTAACCAAATGGCTACAGTCCATAAACCTGTACAGATTTTAAATGCAGCGTTAACTATAAAAGATAATTTATTTGTATTCAACGAAGGAACATCGCGTACAAATCTCGCGAGAGTTCCGCATATCAAGGGTTCCCTTCCAGACACCAACTCTTGTGACCAACACCATCTAAAAACAGACGCAGAGGAACCGATCTAGGCAACCACAACTTGATAGTCAGATAACAGATTTGGTTTGTCACCTCCACATCTGCCCTTGTAAAAATATCAGAACAAAGTTATCTTAATAGTTACCTAGTCGTTAATCTAGCTGGCTAGCATGCCAGCAAGCTACCACTTATGCAATAGCCAGCTAGCCTTGCTGTGGCATTAGCTTTGCTACTAAGCTAACTTAGCTGATGCTGTCACGCTATCTTTAGGAAAGTGTCCGCTTTAGCTATGCATGACCAAAAAGGCCATAACAGATTAACAGATGCATACTACTTTATCAATGAACTGTCGCTATGGGTTTTGCTGCACTTTACCTGGGTTTGAAGAGGACATGTCCGTGTGGAATAACATAAACAAACAACTTCGGCTGCGGAAAAAAAAAATCCTCAAAACCCCCACCCTCCCCCTTGCTAGCTGCTACAGGCTAACAAGTGCCTTTCCTCGCGTACGCGCCTTTATTCTATGTTACAAACGCGCAAAGCCATCAGTAGTACTGCTCCAGAGCGACCCGGGGATTTAAACACAAACCAAAATAACCGTTTGTCTCCTCCAGTGCCCCTTTTCCCTGTTTTCTACCGGTTTAAACCCCCCTTTCTGTTTAAGATGGCGTTTCAGACTAGCAGAGCGCAAGCTGTCTACTGTGTTTTCTTTTCTGCTCTTTCTATTGGATATCACACAACCAGATACAAATGACGTGAAATGTTGGGAAATCCATGTTTAGCTCCGCCCCGCTGGCACTGAGTAGGGACTTGGAAGTCTGTAAAACAAAAACAACAGTAACAAAACAAACAAAAAAAACAAGAAAAGTTTGACACGACAGAGGTTTATATCATGCTTACAGATTACACTTTAGACATAGCAGATTTACATGCACACAATATTCCGGGGGTTTTTTTGTTTGGTTTTTTTTCAAGTTTTCCACTGGTGACAGACATGTTTGACAGCGTGAACTCAGCCCACTTGTTTCATTAGTTTAATCACCTTCTTGAAAAGGCATTGTAATATTTGCGGATATCCAGAAACGATGTAAAAAAAATAAAAAATAAATAAATAATGCGTAAAATATGCTCCTAAACCATAATGATACCAGATTATCCCACATCTTCATAGAATAGGCTACATTCAGATTGAGGCCTAATTTAAAATATCCAACTAGAATATGCAGTTTACTTGACCTCTATCAAATTTAGATTATTGCCATATTCTGTGCATGTAAACGTAGCCACTGTTATCATTTCTCAGCCCCAATGGAGGAAAGATTTAGATCTTTACCTTCAGTAAAATGAGCAATATCTCACAAAAATTACTGTATTTTCAGGTAAAAGCATTCATAATGTTAAATAAGTACAGTGGTAAAGAAGTTCACTGAGTGTAAGTAACAATGCCACATAATGAAAACAAATAAAAGCCTTCCTTTGAAAAGGTAATCAGCTCATGAGTGTTATCAGCAAAATATACTAAAAGTTTTGGTTGTACAGAACAGCTCCTTTCAAAGTGTTGTGTTATATATGGATGCATATGGATTTATTCAGCTAATATGATAACCAATAATTACTTGTTTCTTGTAGCCAGTACTGATAGAATAACATAATTTCACATAACCTGTAGTTTCTGCACAGCTGAGAGTAATAAAGGCTCGGGTGTAACAAGCAAAGGTGGATGATTTAATATTTCATAACTCTGACCTAATCAAATGTATCTGACATCAATATTACACCAGAAACAAAGAACAGGTGTGACTCTTCACATGTTTATTTTTTTGTAAAATTACAAGAAATTTCACAAACATAGTTTGGCTTCTATATAGCATTTTGCCTAAGAACTCAAATGTTTTGACATTATCTATCAATCAGATATTATTGTAGCCAATATTTATCAGCTTTTATTTCATTATTAGAATAATAAATAATAATATTTTTCCAATTATTAGCCAATAATTATCAGCCCCAATATTTATTGTGCATTTCTGGTGTTGCAGTTGATAAATTTTAAATTACAACTGGGATGTTTAATCTCCAATAATGTTCTATACTCCATTTGCGGATCATATTTATTATGTATATGGACTATTATCTGCTTGTAACTTCAGCTGCAGTGGAGTGAAATACACAATATTTCCTACTAAATATCATGGAGTGAAAGTAGAAAGTTGCATGAAGTGGACATACTCAAGTAAAACACAGAACAGTAATTCATTAACATGTACTGGGTTACTTTTCAATATTACTTAAGTAAGCAAAATATACTATTATTATGTTTAAAGACGGTATTATCAATATTAATGCATTACAGTATTTAACGTTGTATAAGGCTGTGCTGGTGTATATACTGTATTATGGTTTAATCTACAACAATGCATTGTGTTTTGTAAAATGATTCTTTAAAATGCAAAGTAACTTATAACTATAGCTGTCAGATAAATGTAGTGGGGTAAAAGTTCAAAATATCCCTCTGAAATGTGTAGTACAAAAGTATAATTTAGTACTATACTTAATACTTAATTAAATGTACTGACTTATTTTTGACCACTATATTTCAGAAAACAAAGCTTTTCTGTATAATCGATTATATGGGATATTCTTAGAGTGAATGCATTAGTAAGATTTAAAGGATGTCTAATTTCCAGTTACTAATTACTTTTACTCAAGTACTGTACTTTTGTACAAACTTGAGGTGCTTGTACTTTACTTGAGTATATCCATTTTATGCAGCTTTATACTTCTACTCCACTACATCTCAGGGGCAAATATTGTACCTTTTACTCCACTACATTAATCTGTCAGCTTTAGCTACTAGTTACTTTTAAAATGAAAAGTTTTCATACCCTTTCTGTCTAGCAAAAACAAAGTAAGGTTTTGACTCTTGTACTTGTACTGGATTATTTTCACAGTGTGGTACTGCTACTTTTATTCAACTAACGCATCTGAATAGTTTTAGCACTACGGCTGAATTCCTGCAACAAGGCTGTGTTCATGTCACTTCAACTCTGTAATGAATGAAATTGTATTTTAACATGATGTCAGATGGAGTTTCAAGACACAAAAATATAAAATAGGATTTACTGTGCGGTATGTTTGCAAACATGATGCATCAATAATTAAACCAGCTTCAAAGAGATTCCATTGTGATTCATGATCTTTGCTTTTATTATTAATAACAATACTTAGTTATTAAACAAAAAAAATACAAAATAAAAAAGAAATAATAACACTGTAATTAGGACACAGCTGTTTCTTCTGTATCACTGGGGAAGAGAGGTTGCTGGTTGGTCTGGGTTAGTAAAAAAGAACGTGGTGGTGGAATGAGGATGAGTTTCAAAGGAAGGTCATTTATAAAGAGGAGAGAAGTGAGTGATGGATGAGACAGTTGGAGGAGGAGGGAGGATGTGATGTGAGGTGGAGACAGGAAAGAAAAGGAGAGGACATGAAGACAGGAGAGAGAGCTTCCCATACATTACAGATAAGGCACTTGACATACAAAAAAAAAACTTTAAAGCATGACAACAAACATGGCAACACTCATCTCATGAATTCTTCATAACTCTCAAACACTGAACTGCTAAAAATTGATTACAATACCTTTTACCTCCTTTACATCAAACAGCAACACCTGTAAACCCGTTTCATACATAGAATCATAGCTAAAATCATTCATTTAGATCAATACTTAAGGTCTAACCCAGGTTAACAAGCATAACCCAGGCTACTAGGCAGTGAATCAAACAAATCTGGTTCATATTTGTAAAATCTGGAAATGGTTTATCTGTCCCATTCCATTCGACTTAGTAAAACTCCTGTGTTTCAACATTGCAACCCACCTTCACAATGATTGTATTGAGAATCATCGTCTTTCAGTGGGTGGCATCAAGACTCAACTGGTTCAAACAGCCTCAGCCAAACCAGAGAGGAGAAACATTCAGCTCCGTCAACACTAGCAGGAAGCTGTGATATTTTTAAAAAAATATTGCAGTGTTTGTGCTAAGCACTGATTTCTGGGTATTCCTGACTGACCGAACAGCAAATACTTGCGGACCTCTGCAGATCGGACATCTGTTTCTGAAGCAGGAATTGTAAATAATGAGTTATGCTGGATTAAAAATTGAACAGAAAATCAAACAAGAAAGCAATATTTTCTTGCTGTTCATTTACAAAACTGACTCCAAATTTACTCCTTAAAGGGATAGTTCACATTATTTGATGAAGGGGTGTATGAGGTAGGTCAGCACGCCTCTCAGCTTAGAGAAGTGGAGAGGGGCACAAACACGGCAGCTAAGCAATGAAGTGCTTTGAAAAAAGCAATTTTAGTCACTTGAAGAGGTCAACCTAAAAAAAATCAATATAATTTTAAGTGTATGCTACATTTATAATATTTTCACTCTCTTGCTTTGCTGTCAGATAGCCTTTTCCGATGGGAAACCGCTGTTATATAAGTCAAATATCACTCTCTCCAAACCAACCAAACTCCAGAGGTGAAATCAGTAATTTTACCTTGCAGAGTAGTGCTAATTTTATCAGCCATTTTTAAATTTAGTCTCAGTTTTAGTCCAGTTTCAATCGCGCTTGTTAGTTTTTAAGCACAGGAATTGTTGGTCCACTACTCTCTTGATTTGTTAGTTTGTTTGTGTTATTATGTAACTTCAGTGAATTCGAGCTGTCAAACGCCAAAATCACACAATAAAACAAACAAACTATCATATCACAGCAGCATGAGACTGGCAACTCCTGTGTTCTGCAGGGTAAAATGACTGATTTTGCCAGTCTGGTTGCTTTGAAGAGAGCAATATTTGGCTTGTATAATCAAATTTTCCTATCAGAAATGGGGGCACAAGAAAATATCAGTACACTTAAGTATCACCATATAATATTTTGTGATACTGTATCAATTCTTAAAAAGACTATCGTGATAGTGTGATACATGCAAAGATTTGTGGCAGTGGCTCATTTTGTGTTGTGTTTAAATTCCGACAGCTAGATCGTTTTATTGTCTATCATCACTGTTATGATTGCATAAAAAAGTTTTCTTTTTTAAAATTCATTAAAGGCTGTGTGATGGCAAAGTAAGCGGTGAAAGTATTTTAAATATAACATATGGTTAAACTGATATAGATTTTTTTTAGGCAGAACTTTTTTGAATGGCTAAAATACCTTGTGCTGCTGATCCCATCCACAGCAGTTCATTACTTAGCTTATGTGCTGGTACTCCTCTGTTTCCCCTAACTGGGGACCTGCCAACCTCCATCAACTGTAGCTAATACACTGACTACTGATAAGCACCTCATAGTGCCCCACTTCAAATAATCCAAACTATCCCTTTAAACCTCACAAGGCAGACTTCTTTATAAATGGCACAGGCCGCATTGGAGAGCAGAGGCACGCCGTCCTACTGCTAGTTATTACAGTATATAAGAGACACTGTATGTTTGTGCAAAGACGTTGCAATAGCTGAACATTTACGTAATTGCATAGACAGAAAATTGGGGAAATAAATGCCCTGTTTATCTCACTTTCATAAAACTCAACTTTCACTCTCTTTTGTTCTTCTTGTAAAAAACAAAAAAGGTGCAACGAAATAAAGCAACACAAGATAAAAGCAGAAAGCTTTAACATGGCATTTTAACAGCCATCAGCTGGCTCTAAGGCACACAGAACAAGGAAAGCTAAAGTAGAAGCAGCATCACCCCCTCCATCCCTCCCTCCTGTGTCTCTCACACTTTGCTCCTCTCCATTTTCTCCCGTCTCTTTGAAATTTTGGGACTGACACACTGACAATGATACATTTTCTCTGATGACAAAGCATAAAGCCATGCCACTTCATGTAGTGTATATCATCTGCTGGATCTCTGTGCCCTCTAGAGTACAAATGAACGTGAATGAGTGTGTTTTTGTGTTGTGCAAAAGTAACAGTGTCAAATTTCATCAAGATACTACCTGCTGTTCTTAGTTTTATGGAATGACTTCCCCCCCTCCCTCCCTGACCCGCACCCCTTCTTCTCCTTCTTCTTCTTCTTCTTCCTCTTCTTTCTCTCTCTTTTCATCCCTCCCTCCTGTTCCCCCACTGAGGGATATGAGTCCTTCTCACATTCTTTCATCCCGATACTTGTTTGCTTTCACTCTGTCTTGCTGTGGTTGTTGTTGTGGACTGCGTGACCGTTCTGCACCGGCCCATTTTTCTTCATGTCCTTTTTAACTTCCTCCTCTTCCTCCTCCTCTTCTGATTCATCCGTTTCGTCTTTGTCACTCCTTTCATCGTCCACTTTTTCCTGAAAAAAAAAAGAGAATTTAAAAAAAGAGGCCATTTAGAAACACATAATCAATCACGTAGATCTTCCGCTGTTCTGTTCTGGAGCTCTGGCCAGTGTCAGAACAAACTCAAACTGTCCAGTGTGAGTACATCTGGCTGTGCACAAGAGATCTGAAGGACAAAATGAAATTCAATATTCTTAGAGGTCTTTCATAGTTCTTATCGACTCCCCTCATGTTGCATGTATGTATAGATTTTGTGTTATATTTTCTCTTGTGTGTATTAATATTTGTTTTGGGCTGGACGATAAGGGCGTCAACGCTTATATTTTATACATTTTTTGTACATGAAAAGAATCTTCTTTCAGTACTTAAGCTGACAGATCCAGTGTTTTTTTTCTCATTCTTTAAAGGGCAACTCTACAAATTTTATATATGAAAGTCTGTTTACAGGTGTTGACGAGTACTACTGCACATGTGAATAAAGCTAAATTTTTTTACAGCTTCAGAGGGAGTCTGAAGAATAAAAGTTTGAAAATGAAAAAAGTCTGGGGTTTGGAGTTAGAAAGAAGTGATTTTACCAGACCTCTGTAGTCCACTCCTCATCTCCGCTTGAGGCTACTGGCTCAAGGCTACATTAGTTACTACTAGCATGATATGCCCAAATCTGAACTGGCAGCAGTTGAGTTGCATTGTAGACAACTAAACAATCACTAAACAAATGTCAATTTGCTTCTGATCTTGGCACATTTTTTGGCGATCTCCAAAAACTGTTGGTGAGTAGGGGTATAATCCTGTAGTGTGAACTCAGCATTACACTTGAGGTGACGCTTTCTGGTCTTCAGGTCTTCAACTTCCAGTGTTTATACATGATTTACTCCAACTGTCCTCAGGAGTTGCACATCAGTTGACACTTCAACTGACATGGTTTTTCTTTTTATAGACTTGACAGGCTCTACTTTCTCTTCAAGCTCAAATTATCAAAATGATCACTTCTCAACACCTGTCAGCACTTTCACTCCTTTCAGTAATTTAAATGTTTCAATGCCACATTTCAGTGGGGAGTATTTTATTATTTCTGCATTGCCTATTTACTGTATGTTTGTCTTTTAATCTGTGCTGGATGATTTGAGTTGTGAGTGCGGACATTTCTATGATTTCAATAGATGAACAAACAGCATCATGAACTCTCCATTAGATTTCTTTGTGTGCTTACATTGTTGGTGAGGAAGCGGACTGCTATGCGTATGATGAGGACGGCCCAGAAGATGTGTAGACACTGCAGAGTCATCAAAAGTCCATTGAAAAAGTAGTAACCAAAGAAGGGTTCATAGATGGTCACTGGGTAAACCCACGTACAGTAAATAATCCTGTAACCGAGAGACAGTGAGGATTAAGAACATGGTGACTTAAATCACACACAGTCAGGATACTGCAATGAAACAATTGTTTAAAATGTGTGTGTGTGTGTGTGTACCGGAATGGGAAGATGACCAATCGAGTAATAATGAAGATTGCAGCAAATACAATGAAGATGTAGTTACAGGCATTTCTCCACCCAGCATAGTTGAACATCTTTGCAGACTGTCCAAGGAAGAGAGAAAGAACATTTATTCAATGGGAAAGTTTCACACAAATAGATAATGTTTTTGAATAATTTAATTGATAGTTGATTTGCCGTTATCCCACTGAAGGTAACCAAAGAGTAGTTTCCTCCACAAGGTGGCACTGTTGTCATTACAACTGATCTTGGTTGAAGTTTCATAGCCCTCGTTGGATCATGTGTGAACAAAACTTAATACTCAGCAGGGATGCAGCCTGTAAACGGTCTATTTTTTTTTCTTTTTGGTAGGGTTGAATGACATTTCTTGGTAAACTGTGCTAATAAAAACACAATGAATGTAAAGTACTGCAATGACCATTTCGAGACATTTACCTCAAGGAGGTAATCAGAGGAGTCGTGAACCAGCATGATGAGAGTTCCAGCACGGATGTAGTTGACACACCAGGAGAAGCTGATGAGGAGGATGGTCGCTACGTGGTGAACGATCTGCTCCTTGAAGTCCTAGAGAGAGGGGACATGGGAGAAAATTTTAAGAATAATTATACAGTGGAAACTAGAGCTGCAATCGCAATATTATAGAAACTGCAATCTGGCCAAGTGCAATGTCCAAACCGCAGCACCAAAAAATGTGTGAGAAAACAGCATTGTAATGAGGTGCTGCAGTGCTGTGTAAACACGCTGGCCTAAAAGTCTTGTTCTCCAGACAGAGAAGTTTGTTTGGTGCAGACCCCCAAAAATATCACATTATCACAAATCTTTTTTTCCCCCCAGAAAATTTTATACTGTAAAGCAAAAATGATCAATCCCACTAGTATTAAATCATACTGCAAACTGCAAATTTTGGTCAAAAATAATTGTAATATGACTTTTTTTTTTTACCATCATGCTACTGTGGAAGATATTTTTCATTGCTTATTCATATTAATTTATTTGATTTTACTTATTCATGTCTAAGCGATCAAGTTTAATCATTTTAATAGATTTTTAATAAACACGCTCAGATGTGTCCAGAGAATAATGGTGTCTGTGTGATTGGCATGGGAGAAAAGCATGTGTACTCCATGAAGATAGAAGATGTACCCACCAGTGTTCTCACCATGTGCACCAAACTCCCATGCAGACAGGAGAAAATGTAACCACCAAATGTTTTCAGGGAATAGTTAATTTTGTGGAAAATATCAAGGACATGAAATAATGGTGACTAATCTATCTAGGTAAAAAGTGACGATGGGAGTGTACTCACAGTAGGGCTCACAATAGGAGGCAAATGAGATGATCTAAAAATGAATGTACAACTGAGACAGGTCCCTGGAACCAGCTTGGTTTTGTTGTACCTTTTTGAGACTTGCAATAAAGCCTAATTTACGTCAGACTTTGAGAACTGCTTTGTGTGTAATTGTAACAACAAACCATGTGGCAGAGGGTCTAACCCAGGGGTGTCCAACATACAGCCTGCGGGTCAGATCCAGCCCTCTAAAGGGTCCAATTTGGGCGACTGGATGACTTTGCATGGTGTTAAGATTGCAGAGAAGCAATCAATTCCAATTTTTAAATAAAATGCATTGATATTCCTGATTTGTCCACTGGAGGTTGTGCTGACTAATAAGAGTAGCAGGCCGTAGCTGCTATTGTAGATCCCACTGACACAAGCTATCATGTGTAGGCTACTGTTCATGCTGCAGCCACCCGTGGAAAATGTCTTTGTCAAAAAGGAGAAAGGTTCACACAAGGTGCTGGGCTTTTTAAGAAAATTGGATATGTTCCTGTTGCTTCACAGAGGTAAATGAGAAGCCAGTGCTCTGTGTTTTTCAGTGCTGTTTTTAGTCAGAGAGATCAGCAAAGCTAGCTAAACAAAATAGCATCAGTATCAAAGCCATAGACTACTTTGAAGGTGAGTACATGCATGCTGAAGGCTGCAGAAATCATGTGCCCCAACAAGTGGACAGTCAGTTATGAATGTTTTTAGAATGTACCTGTACTTCTTTACGCTAAAAAAGACGGAACATTTCCGAGGTGTTGTTATTTAAACCTTATTATGCAATGGTTTTACTGATCTGGCCCACATGAGATCAAACTGTGCTGCATGTGGCCCATGAACTAAAATGAGTCTGACACCCCTGGTCTAACCCATCTGGTCTTGGTGAAGATTGTTCTCACCACACAATGAAGTCAAACAATGAGAAACTGTCTGCTGAAATGAATGTGCATGGGGAAAGCACCTGTGGTTGAAGCTGCCCTCATCAAACAGATTGATAATGCCTCATCTCCAGCCTTGGGGAGTAACAGAATACATGTGACAGTTACGCAAGTTACATAATGAAGGTATGAAAAAAAGGTAACTGTATTCCCTTATAGTTACAGAAAAAAAAATTATTATTAAGATCACATTATTACGCAGTGCACACACATTACATCACTTCACAAGTCTCAAAACACCACTCTGGTCTCGAGAGAAACCAGCTAATCTTATAGCTGCCAATTCATTATCTTGTCTTCTAGTGAAAAAATGCTTCACTGGGTGGAAATTTCACCATTATTATTATTTTTTTAATTCAGAAAAGGGGAACACATATCACATTACAGCACTAGTTCCAGCTGTGAAATCATGTTATCATCCAAGGACTCGACATGAAAAGGTTTATGTGTTTGTGTGAAGTGTTCACAAATAACATTTATATTAACTACTATTAATCTAAGCGTGCATTTGAAGGAAGGAACAGCTGAACAAACAATAAATATAACGAACAATGAGCATTAAACATTACCTCAGGCTAAATAATTTCACCATATTTGGTATTTGGTACAGAAAAGTAACAGAAAGTAATCAAATTACACTTTAATATTGTGATACCTGGATTAGGTTACTTAAGACATTTTTAACAGGTAATTGTAGTGGAATACATTTTGAAAGTAACCCACCCAAGCCTGTCGGTCAACTAATGCCCTCTTCAGCAGGTGAGGTGAGTACTGTGATGTAATATAGTGTATTTAAATTATACATAGTATAGTAATTTAATTTGTCAGTAATTTGAAAAGCATTTGAAACAACTGTACTGTCAATAAAATTCAGTAAATAGCGAAGGTCTGTTTCCACTGTGTGAGCTGTGTGTTGCATGTTTTGAGGGCGTCTGTGTGTGTTCAATCCTGATTAAGAAGCAACTTGGTTATAATATTGTGTTGGAGGAACACACTGTGCTTTTTGGCAAGATTTTCCCCACTGTGCTCAGCTGACCCAAGCTGAGCAAAGTCCAAACACTCACACACATATTCAAACACACGTGTAACAACAGTCTAATGTCCACCCACAGTCCACACCAGATGTCAAACTGATCAGATAGTGAAAACAGACTTTGTGTCTCTCTGGGGTACAGTTGATCATGATGTAATATTACAGCAAAAAAACAAAACTGCTCTCTGTATAAATTATAAACCTTTTCCATGTACAGAAATTTTTGTGTATCTTTTCCTTCTGTTCTCCTGCAAGTCTTTTTGTTTTATACCAGCTGAATTGAGGAGGAGAACTGTTCTTCAGATGAATTTACTCACTTTGCGTTTGACATCCGAAGCCACACTGAAGAGCAGAGAGCTGTAAAAACCCAGCTCGATCATGTAGTACCAATACTGAGATGGCAGGACAGTCTGAAGAAGAGGAAACAGATTTTTAATTACAAAATCCATACATTGTTCGGCCTATAAAATGTCTGAAAATAGTGAAAAATATCCATGAGTTCTTAGTTGACAGGTAGAAATAGCTTATTGTGTATAGTTAAGAGTCTCAAAGATATTACATTATTGTACAAGTCAGAGAGCCAACAAATATTGACATTTGAGAGGCTGGAACCAATTAATGTTTGTCTTTTCTTCTTAAAAAACTGATGAATGATGACCCGATTATATAAATAAAACAACTAATCAGTTCAGATGTATTGAACTCCGTATCATGAGTGTGTCTTGTGATTTTTGTATCACGGCTTCTGCAGTGTTCAACAAATCCAATTTAAGACTTCTGAAGACCTTTTTAATGAAATATAATACCTTTGCCATTTCTGCCACATTTTGTCAGTACTTCCCAGCTGCATATACAATAATTCCTATTAATATAATTAATGAATTGACATGCCCTAGACAAATTAGACAGATTTAAATGTGTCAGAGATCCCTCAGTTTACTGAGATTCTTCAAGTCAGGCAGTCTTTATTTTGTTTTGTCAGTCTGAGCGCGGTGAAAAGACTACAGTGTGAACGCTCCTCACTTTCACGCTGCTCTCCAGGGTAAAATCATGTTGCACTCTTGCGGACACACAAAGTATAATACCGGCTAAAGCTCAGAGATAACATCATCATCTGCCTTCTGCTTGGAAGTGGTGAATTTGCAACTCACAGCAACATAATATGATATTGTCTCTATCTTTTATTTGATATCTAGTGTTGTTGCACATTTCCGATCTGTCATTATTATAGCTAGTAGGGTTGGGCGATTGGATAAATATATCGCCTATTGACAATGGACTGGAGTGATATTTGTCATTTTATTTGGCCTGCTCTGTGCTGCGCTCTCATCCAGCAGCACAGAACACACCCACTCAGCCAGACCATGAGTGCTCTGAGCTGGGTGAGGAGTGAGAGGTAAACAGCCTGCAGAATTAGACTCTTTGCACTTTTTTTCACACGGTGAATTGAGGATTTATTTTGACCAAACCAGAGTTGGTGATTGTTGGAAAAGTGGACAGACTAACAAAGACAGTTTAGGTGAGTTTTGTGTTTGTTTGAAAGTATGCAGCGTACGTAACATAGGGAATTTGCTGCTTGTGCACATCTCCCAGTTGAGACTCGAGAGGATGGGAGGACGTGGGAGGCAGGGACGAAGATATCGTCAGTTGCTGATGGATAAGGCTGATGATAGATTAGGAATTGCCCAGCCCTAGTAGTTAGCACACATTACCTTAAAGGGCTAACTTGGCTTGTTTACAATATTACGTCAATGTCCAAACCATATTTGTACTGAATACGCCAAATTACAAAATGACAGCCCTAATTCTGCTAAACATTGACACTTGCCTATCAACAGATAATGATCATCCTAGCTACTGTGGCCAGTATGGCTGTACCTGATTCAGAATTTTGTCAGCCAACTCAGATTTGGCCGTTACATAAGAAGCTTTGATGATTCATTCTTTTTTTTTTTCAGTTCAGTGCACCACGCTAAACTACTATATCAGTCTACACTGACATGTTTTACCACTAAGACTCACGTTTTAATGTCTTCCTTTGACATCTGTGATGTGAAAACTTGAGATTTTTGCACAGTCAGATAAAGTAAAAGTGTGCATCCTCCTACTTGTAATGCATGTATGAGATCCAGTGCATCCCTTATTGGTGATTCTGCATTGAAATGTTACAGGTGTACATTTTTGTAAAAGGCTTCTATCTGTTTTACACTTACTGGCAAAGGGAAAAAGAAAAGAGTGGCCGACTTGAAGAATCTCAGTGGACTGAGGGGTCTCCAACTGATGATTTCAGGGGGCAGCCTAGTGGCTTGCAGTGGTAATAGTATTTGCTTTAGGTCTGATGATGTTTACTGAAATGCCACAGAAAACCGAACAGCCTCCTGCAGCACAATTTACTGTTGCACTTGCAGTTTATCAATTTATAACATCTCCCAATAGCCAAAAACCACATACAAGACAACTTTCACAAGGCAAGAGAATATATATATATATATATATATATATATATATATATATATATATATATATATA
>JAJHUR010110828.1:1209-39355 GCA_027495735.1 Lutjanus campechanus | reverse complement strand
GTATCAAAAAAGGGTCTAGCCAATCAGCATTGTAGGAGGGGACTACTGGCAGCTATGGTCGTGGTTTTAGGTGTGATGACAGCGAGAAGCATCCATGGAAGCGACTCATCTCAAACAAACAATGGCTGCTCCTGAAGAGGTTAGCATAGATACTGTGATAGCATCAGTTATATCACTACTGGAGAGTATTTCTTCATTGAAAGAAGAGCAAAGAACAACACTGAAGGCTTTTCTCCATGGAAAAGGTGTTTTTACTCTTATCCTGACCAGCTTCAGCAAGAGTTTGATCTGATTGATTGAAGTTAGCCTGGACAGATGGTTCATCCAATCACCTGCCAAGTGTTTTTTGAAAGTACTTGCCCTTCTCCAAACACTTTCTAAGGACGACCTCCCAGGTGGTTCTGCGTAACAAACCATCTGCCGTGTCAGGTTAGTATACACTTACGCTGATACTGATTTTTTGAAATGGCTAAAATACTTTCTGCTGCTGACTCTGTCCACAGCAGCACAGAGCTTAGCTTCCTGATGGTTCTCCTCTCTGCTGCTCCAATCACCATCCACTGTGGGTAACTCACTAACTATAGATAAGTACCTCATAAAACCCCACTTCAAATAATCCAAACTACCCCTTTAATGGTTATGAATACTCCAGCTTTATAATACATTTTTATTCCCTCAATATGCTGTAAGATTATAAAACGATAGATATCTGTTACCGTAGTAATAGTGTCATTAAACTAAATTATAATGAGTCCACATGGCCCGCTTTAACATATCCATTATTTGTATTTACCCAAACAGACATAAAGTTATTGGTATTTAACGCCTCTTTAAAGTTTTATAGCAAATGCAGATGCAATTAGGGCTTTGTCCTCTGAGCTTTCCAAAGTCATCAGGATTTACATTCATTCCTGAAAGTCACTGTGCATGCATGGTGAAACTTCTGTTTGTCAGGCGCTAAGTGTAGGAGGATTAATTAATGAGACAGACCACTCTGTTTCAGTGTGTTTATAGAGTGTGTATTCTAAGGCAGGGCAGCTTGACTTCCACTCAAACTCCGCCGACTTTCACCACTTTTTCAAGGGTACCACAATATCGTGTTCGGCAAACTGGAAGTCTAACAACGCTTGTGCCCAACCAAGATTAGTCAAACAGCTATTTTTTTCCCTCCTACAAAAGAACATTATTAAACACAGTCTCAGTGGCAAGAACAGAGTCTCTGTGAAGTTTCCCCTGCACCTCAAACTAATTTATAACTTCCTTCAGCTCTGTGAAATGTTTCTGTCTGTGGCTGACTGGCTTGTCACCTCCCCTCCCCACACACACCTCCCTCCTTCCTTCCCTCACTCTCCTTTCCCGGTCCGGACTGTCTTCCTCTTTCAGACCGGCTTGATTGTAGACGCCCGCCTCAAAGAGCTCACCCCGACCATGCCGGTCATCTTCATCAAAGCC
This sequence comes from Lutjanus campechanus, assembly GCA_027495735.1. Classification (NCBI taxonomy): domain Eukaryota; kingdom Metazoa; phylum Chordata; class Actinopteri; order Lutjaniformes; family Lutjanidae; genus Lutjanus; species Lutjanus campechanus. The sequence goes on along the minus strand of JAJHUR010110828.1, from coordinate 37,903 downwards.
ATTCCTGTGGACAAACAAGAGAGCAGGAACGTGTACCAGTGTCCTGTCTATAAGACCCGCCAGAGGGGACCCACGTACGTGTGGACCTTCAACCTGAAGACCAAAGAAAATCCCGCCAAGTGGACTTTAGCTGGAGTTGCCTTGCTTCTGCAGATCTAGCAGGAGTTTAAGTGCTTTATAGTGGTAATTATGGTGCCAACAGGGTCAAGGGTTGGATTCAGTTTGGACCAAACATTTGTAATGTTGTCTTTCTCCAAACAAAGAGATTAGGTCATAAGAAATAAAACACATCCTTGCTCAGTTCAGTGCACTCAGGGGTTTTGTTGCCACAACTTAATTGGTCTGGTATGACTAAGTCTTTGCACATCACAGATAAACATTTTAGTCTTTTTTCACAAAAGTAAGACAATATACATTATTCTAATATTATTATATGATATACTGTAAATTTAGCAGACATGTTCCTCTTTTTCTGCTTGGGGTCACATTTCACTTGGGAGACTTTTGATACAACCTGCAAGGCGAGGATTACATGACAAACAGAGACAGCTGATGGCATCATTAGGCTACTTTTTGGTGGCCTTCCTAGATCTGCAACAATTAATTGATTAATCAGTTATTATTAGAGTTAGACTCTAATATGTAAAGTACAGCGAGCGGGTCATTATTGCAAAATAAACCCTGACATGGTGATGCAGGGGTCTGATGTGAAGCAGAGGGGTCTTGAATCATCCTAAAAGGCTTTATTTCACAATAATGACCCGCTCACTGTACATTATCCTGCTTATTACACGGTTATGTATTTTTTTAAAAATCAATAATTTGACAGAAAATATTACAAAAATGAATGATTTTAGTAATGTAACAATTATGTTATTGCTTTTCCAGTGTCTATGATCAGAACCCTGGAGAGTCTCCCACATTTCACCCATTCTTTATTTACAAGGATCTATTGGCAGAATATGGCAGAGATGGAATATAATATATGAATAAGTTTTCATGAGTGTAAAATCACCTCAAAGTAACAGTTATTGTGTTTTGGCTTGGAATGAGCCCTTTATCACGACAGAACACGCGGGTCCTCTTCCACATAGGCTGCCACGTTGAACCGTCATGTTTCCAGAACAGACAAATCAGACACTGGATCCAGAGAGGGCCTTTTATGTATTTTGCAACTTTCACAGCCGCGGCATTGCCATCCAAAGTTAAAATATTCATCTGCAACGGAATTCTCTCAAAAGGAGAAAACACGGCCAATCTGGGCAACCACTAGCTAATCATTATTGGTGCAACAACATTCAGAATTATATGACCAGAGCTTAAAATCATACCAAGATGTAGATGGGATACACAAAGTGCAGCTCTCCTTTCACTGTCCTTCTTGGAAATGAATGAATGAACGTTTTGGAGGGAATTTAACATTAAGTTTGAAATGCAATATTTAGAGAACGCAGCATTTTATAGCCATATATATTACAATAATAATTCCATAAAGTAATACAAACAAAATTATTTTAGTCAATGTATTTTAACAATATGACATCACCATAGCAACATAGTGTCACGTGTGTTTCGTTTTGCGTTGTGCCATTCCGTTGGACCGCTTGTTTGTTTGTTTTTCCCGTTCAGTCCAGCAGGTGTCGGCCGTCTACCATCTGCCTGAATCCACGTGAATACAACATAAATCCTACACACTGGTCCTTTAAAGGGAAAATTCTTATTATTATTATTATAATCTCTGCCTCATAAAAGCACATCTGATCTCCACAAATCTTGCATATTTTCTCCTTTTGCCCAAATGAATCTCTGTTGTCGTGTCCAGTGCCACAAAATCTCTCTCCCACCCACCCAAAGGAAGTGACACATCACTTCTCAAGGGTACAATCCAAAGTGTCTCAGAAACAGAAAGTACCAGCATGAGACATCACTGTAGATACTTTCTCAATGATGCACTTTCTTTTTTTTACCATTCAAAGATTTCAATGTCTCCCAAATTGCCTCTAAATGCAGCTCTCTGAGCCTCTGGTATTTTAGGACTGTTCAAATCACTCGTGACTAGTTTGTAGACCTTGTTTAAACTACTGCATCGAACTTATTAAAATGCTAATTATCTGTATGTGTATGAGGATAAATTCGAGTAATATCATGTATCTGTGAGTCACGAGTCATGAGGAGGTGTTACAGAGCTGAAGCTGGTTGGGGAATATCACAGAATAAATTTAACTACTGGGTGATCTCACACATTCTAGCTGAATCCAAATCTGTAAAACTACCTACACGACTGTATGTACACATTTTCTAATAACCATGCCTTAACTGATCATATTCACTCTATATTTTTCTGTTAACTTTGCGTTAATTTGCACTTTCTTCTAGAAAACTTCCAGAATAAAGATGCTTTATCTTGTCATTCCAGATTGTGCATTTGGTTTTATTTCCACATACTCTACAATATATCCCATTTTAGTGCCAATATGCAGTCATTCCCCTATCTCCCGTTTCCAGTCTCCCAGTCCTGCCTCCTCTCTTCCAAGCCTTTACACCAACTCTCTCCCCCACTCTCGCCTCCTCCATCCTCCTCACTCCTTTTCTTCCTCCCTCCTCCCCGTTTGAGATTAAGCAGCAAGTGTGGCACAACGCACAGATATCCCTCAGCAGCATGTACAGTGGACGCACAAGCGCGCACTACAGTAAAACCCAGCTTTTAAAAATCTCTCCTCCATTCTTCCTTCCTTGTTCTCTCGCTGTCTCAGCCCAGGTTCCCCAGCGTCCCCTTTATCTGCTTATTGGAGAGCCTTAACAATGCACTCAGAGACAGGGAGGTGTGAGGAGGAGCAGATGAGGGGAAGTAGGAGGAGGAGAGCAATGATGCAGGGTGAGGCAATTTATGTAGAACTCACAAATTATACCTTAAGGTGGCATTATGAAAATAGATGCTGCCTGTGCACGCATGCAGTTGTAGTGTGTTTGGCCTGTAGTGCAGCAGTGGTGCTGCAAAAATTCTCTAATGTGTTGAGGTGTTACTAACTCATCCAATTGACCCTCTTAAGCTCCAATTCCCTTAGTTACCGTTGCTACGCCTTTCTATGTCAAGCTTTTCGTTCTAGCACGACACGTGTAGTTTGCAGTGATCACGGTGGTAGATTTACCCCTCAAAGTTTGTGGTAATTTTTGGAACAATGAGTCAAAGATTTCTCACAGCAGTAAACATCAGCAGGCTTCCCTTTTTCCAACGACTGTCTCTTCTGTCGGCTGAAATGATGACAGTCAGTAGCTGTATTTATAAGATGTTGATAGCTAGTATTAGACAGTTGGTGGAAAACTCCTCCAGCTGAGTTTAATATTCCAGGTGACAAGTTTTAAATGAGAACCTTGTGAAAAGCCCTCATTTACTGGACATCTATGTCCATGCTGCAGGAGGAAGCTACAAAACCTGTTCCAGGCAGAAAGTTAGTATCCTCAACAGCTGATCATCCATGAACAGTGCTGCATTCCTGAGCTGGCAAAAGCACACACATTCTTTACTGAAGTAAAAGTACAGATACCTGTGTAAAAAAAAAAAGAAATGTACTCAGTGTATAAAAGTACAAAGTCACCCTCTTAAGAACGTTTCTACCAGCTGTTTCTGTGCAAAGCTAACTGACCACTGTCTTTTATGTTGTTTTCATCTTGTTGCATCATTAATGTTGTTTTCATCTTATGTCTTGTGTCTTTTACATTGTTTTCATCTCATTACATCTTATTAAGTACGGTACTTCTTTTTTGTCTTGTTAACATTGTTTTTTTTTTTTTTTTCGGGTTGCATCTTTTACATAATTTTCGTCTTGTTACGTCTTAAACGGATAGTTCACCCAAATATGAGAATTCAGTCATTATCTCTTTATCTACTCACCCTCGTGCCGATTGAGGGTCGGGTTTATTTTGTTAGTCTGCAAAACACTGCTGGAGTTTCACCAGAAAACAGTGCTGCAGAATCTCCCAAACAATTGAAGTGAATGGTGACCAGTTTTCAAATGTAAAAACAACTGGGGAAAAAATAAACAGAAAATGCCTCCGTACTGCTCATGTGGTGTAATTCAAGTCTCCTGAAGCCCCAACATATAGTTTGCAAATCATCACACGCAAACACATACAATGTGTTTGTACACATTAATGTAGCTCCAAGCTAAGGATCTACAATGATGATTCAGGGTAAAAACATGGTGTAAATAATTTTTTTTTTCAACTCGGCATGTTGGGGCTTTAGAAGACTTGGATTATGACAGACGAGCAGTATGGAGGCATTTTATGTTTTTATTCTGTTGTTTTTTATGTTTGAAAACTGGTCACTATTCACTTCCATTGTTTGGGAGATTCTGCGACATTGTTTTCTTGTGAAACTCCAGCAGTGTCTTGTGGACTAAAAAACTAAACCTGACCTTCAATCAGCATGAGGGTGACTAGATAATGACTGAATTTTCATTTTGGGGTGAACTATCCCTTTAAGTTGTTTTCATGTTGTTACATTTTTTACATCGTTTTCATTTTGTCACGTTTTTTAAGTTGTTTTTGTCTTGTTACATCTTTTTTTGCTATGTCATGTCTTTTACACTGTTTTCGTCTTTTACCTCATCTTCGTCTTGTTACATCTGTCACGCTCATATGTGAAAAGCACTGATGGAAGGCGGCACACAATGATGCAGAAGAAAATCAATCAATAATTCCCCTCAGACGCATTAAAACTAAAATAACAAGCCTGTTTAGAAATTACAGATATTTGATAAAATGTTGTCAGAAAAATAAATACTCAAGTAAAGTACAGATACCTGAAAACTATTTAAGTACAGTAATTAAGTATTTGTACTTAGTTACTTCCCACCTTTGGACCCAGACATCCAACTCATCCTCCTACCTATGCGGACTTTCTTGTTCTTTATACTAGTTATACTGTTTGTCCTCATTATTCTGAAAGTAATGCCGACTGACTGTGCAGAAATTGATGATTTATGTCCATGTACATGAATCTATAGATGACATTTCGTGACTGTTTCACAAACTGTTGTGATGCTGAGCTGTTTATTTGTGCGCGTGGAGTGGTGCAGGGCCCAGACGATGAGCTTCACTTTGGACCAAAGAGTGCTCCAACCGCCCCTGCAGATCAGCTGCCGTCCTGGTGTGACATGAAAAGCCAGATGCGTAACCGCTCTCCAGAGCAGTTAATGATGGGGCTTTGCAGACTACGGCAGCCACGGACCCCTGGTCTCAAAAGGCTAAAAACAGCGTGGCAATTCATATTTCATATTTGTTGGTAATGTGAGTGTTCTTGGCATGCTACTGAGGAGAGAATGCTGGAGTCGAAGGGGGGGAAATCTATCAAAGGATTCATGCTCAGAATGGAAAAGAAGGTACCTTTAATCATGTGCTTGTGTGAGACGTCAGGCGGTTGCTAGGTTACAGGTCAGTGCAGAGTAGCTTCTAATGTGAATGCTATAGAGATGCCTCGGTGTGTATAATATGTGAGCATGCAGACTTCTAATTTGAGCGAAATGTGATAATGTGGGCTCAACAATAACTAATAACCTCAGAGATGCTGCCTGGAATTCCGACCTCTGACCACATGTGCTGTCCACCACATCGTTCTTCACGTTCTACATCAGTGGCAGCTGGTGACTCGAAAAACTGGGGAGGACAGGAGGAAAACTAACCAACAGTGTTACACTTGATTTATCTCTAAAAAATGAGCAATAAAACAATGGCTTACAAGATCTCTTAGAAATAACAATTTTATTCAGTCCAGATTAACCAATACAGGCCAAATGCAGATGATTATTTATCAAGAGTGTGCATATACAGGCCTGTCACGATGATTACAACCAGAGCACAAATCACAACAATAATCTACATTTAGTTGCCAGTTTATGAGTTAATAGTCTAATACAACAGCAATTCTATAAAACGTCCTTTCAAGAAAGTTTTTTTTTCAAGAGGTGCTCTCCATGCCACACCAAGTGCCATCCCATTAACCTCAAGTACAACAAGTGCGATTGGTTATGAGTTCAGTGAAAGGCGGGACCTTAGTTTAAACCAACTGTTTGATGAGCACTTTTAACTCTGCCTTGTTTTCTTTTGTATGTAGCCTATTTTTCTTTAGGTTAATTTACTTAAATATTAAATCATTTAAAAAAAGTATTTTTCATGATTGAGTACAATGGAGGTACAATTTCAAAATAATATTACAATATGGACACTTACTTCAGTGAAATGAGTGAAATAACCTGTAATTACTTAATATTATTTTGTTTTTTATTTTATAGTGGAGTCACATTGAAAATGTGTGTAAAAGTGAATGTACATTTCACCCCATTAACCGACATTTAATCAACGCAGGTACACTTTTAGCAAAATATTCACACTGAACCAGTTCTCCCTGCTGCCCCTGGTGTCAGGTCCCACAGATGCAGACTCAGCTTCAGGTTCAGCAGCCGTGTCTCCCGATCCCCCCCAAATGAACCTGCCCTCCTCCCAGCTGAAGAAGGTGAGCAGCAGCGTTGTGTTCAGTCACATGTCAGTTGGCATAACTGCAGGGGGTCCGTGGCAATTTCTTTTTTTATTATTATTATTATAAAAAGAAAAAAAATAATTAAATCCTTTTCAGTGACAAGGATTCAAACAATTCAATTATTTTTCCACATAATGATTATTATTTGAAACAAAACCAGCCTCTAGTCTGTACTGGATGCTGGACAATTTGAAGCATTGAGTGACTGAGTCTGAGTGACAGACAGTTTCAAAATAATACTTTAATAATACCTTAATGAAGATTGAAATATGGTCATTTACATAATTTAAGGTATATTTATTTTTTAATGTAATGTTTACATCCAATAATTTTACCATTAATATTACATTCAGCCTGTAAATGTAGGCTTTTGCACATTTCATATAGAGGCTATCAGACCAGTCTGTTTAATGCATCGCGTCTGCACAGTGTTTCATTTTCACAGCTCACTGTCAGTAAATATTTTACAGTAAGTTTTGGACTACAAGAGAGTTACAAGCTGACAAAGGTCGAGTTGTGTAAAGCTCTGAATGGGTGGACTGGGTTCTGGAGGTTTGGTCACAGCTGTAGCACAGGGTTGGAGTGGCTTGTGGTGGTGGGGCCTAATGTGATACCTTTTCAGGAGCCCAAAACCCGTGACTACACCCCTGTTTGTGGTTCCCTCAGTCATTATTCTATTGAATTATATGCTGCAATCTGCATTATTCCACCATGATCACAAATACAAACTCATTTAAGACTGAAACGTCATATTAAGATGAATCTAGAGTGGAAATTTAGATATTTATATCCATTTTTTACCTATGCAACTTGCTGTCATTATATCACTTGTGTGTTGCAAACAGTCATTAGCAAGTGAGCACTTGCTAATAATTGTATTTTTAATTGATTTTCACAAAAACAATTTTTGGGCTGTCATTATTGTGTGTTATAATGACCAGTTCAGTTACACTGACTGAGCTGTCTTTGCCGACCAAGATGTGAAATGCAAAAAAAAAAAAGAGAGAGAACCAAACCAACTGACAAATTGTCCAAAAGCAATGAGCACGACTTGTTACTGTTTCTACAATCAAAATTGTTGTGATCAGTTAATTCTCATATATGCCTGAGTATCAAATATGATACAAAATGTAAATGACATACTGTTTTTTTTTGTCAAAAGGTCCAGTAAACACACGCGTCAAGTTTTACAGGGTTAAATGATTCTGAGATTTGGTTTATTTCATCCAATTCCTCGTTTTTTTAAAAATATTTTTATCTCCCTCTTGCCTCTCAGAAATAGAGTATGAGCAGACTCCTGTGCCTCTGTGGACCAGCCTTCCCTGTTCTACATACATATAAATCTACACATTGATCTTCTAACAGGGAAGCAGACTGCTCTCACTACGATTTGTCAATTTTTTCTTCTTTTCAGCTGAATCTTCGCTGCTAAGCCGTCACTTCTGTGCTGTTTTCGCACCACGCTGCCCGGAGATCACTTGTCAGCCAAACAGTGTGTCCACCATGCCTCCCGAAAATTCACATCACACTCCTTCTGAGTGCTGAGAAATGTGCTGTCGTGACAACCAAAAGCGCTGCCAAGACACCTCGCTAGCAGTAATTTTCACAACAGGCGTGTAAAGTGCTGATAAATAGCACAATGTTGTCTCAGCCTGTAATTCTATCTAAACCATTCTCCTCACCGCTCTGACCCACCAGAGTCGGCGGTGGCAGAATGGCTGGATTAGCCGCTCACAATCCCGGCGCAGTGACGGGGGCCTCGGCTCGGCGCTCGCCTCTGGCTCCTTGCGTCCCGCCGCAGCCAGCAGAGTCAGCTGCTGTGCAGACCAACTGCGAGAGGAGCAGTTTTTGGCGAGGGCTGGAGACTGGGGTAATTGGCTTTGACAGAGCTGATGAGTTGCTAATTAAATGTTTATCTGAATCTGGCATCTGTCGTAAAACAAATGTCTGTTAGCTGCCTACAATCTGTGGATTATCACAAATAACTGGGGCTGGGTCCTGCATGCGGGGAGATAAGCAGGGAGAGGACGGCGATTTGGGGCACGTTTTGAGCAGTCAGGCAGAAACTAGTCACAGCAACAGCACCTACTGTGTGCATGTTAGGAGCTTACTGTGACTCATAATGGCAATCATTATCTCCATCCACATTCAAGCTGGCACTTGTGTACCGACACACACTGAAATTTATGGGCCTTGTATAGTTGTTATCATTTTTGTCTCATTTTGAAGTTTTAATCCAGTGAGATAATTTTGAAATTCTGTAATCAAAACCAGCCAATAATTAGATTTTAGATGTGGTTAAAGAGTCGCTTCAGGGTCAGTAAAGAGATACATCTGCCCATACTGTGGTGCTCTGGATAAGCCGTAGAACATGCTGTCTTCATCAGGATTATTAGGCCTGCTGGACATCATGCAATAGGTCGTGTGTGCCCCTGTGTGTGACCAACAGGGCAGAAGCTACTGTCCACAGCTAATCTCGCACACTACTGGACCCAGCAGCCTTATATTTTTTGTGCACATTCATGACTGTATGCTCAAGCTCATGGTTGTGATGATTCACAATTTTTTGAAAAACCTGATTTGTTGACTGCTCTGTTTTATTCAGACTGCTGACTTCTCGTTCATCTTAACCAGCTGGTAGGAACTATAAGTCATTTACAACTGCTATGCTAAAAACAAGGCTTAGCTCATCTTGCTTCCTAGTCTAGGCTTCCTAGTCTTCAAAAACTGGCATCCATGGAAAAGTTTAGTTTCATCCTAAACTGGAGCATCTGCAGATTAATTCCATGCCAATATGTTATGATCCACAATACAAGATGAATAAATCCTCACCATCTTGACTGTCCATACGTTGGCCACTGCTGTATGTCACTGCTATGCATCTGTGACATGGTTCTATCATATGAACTGGATACCGGAGGCAAAGATTGCACCCATTCAGTTCAATGAGAATTGCTTGCATGGTGCAACAGTTTTCTAGTTTCTGTGTCTACTTCTGTGGTCTGTGGCCCACTGAATATGCACAGTAGTGTTTCTCTGCTGGCCCTGCCTGCAAGTTCAGACTCGCCAAATCTGCAGGTACCGCGAGTGGGAAAAAACTGGAAGCTAGGCTCAGGACCAGTGCTCTATTCAGGTCCAGTTATACATCTATGGTCTACATGATCAACATATTGAAGCATTCGAGGGCCGTTAATAAACAAATGAGATTGACTGTATGTTATGTTACTGGTTACTTGTTGGAATTAAACTAACTTACTTGGGGTGATCTAATCAGCCTGTTAATCTTCTGAGTAGCCACAATTTCATGCAACATCAAGTGCAAATTATTTCGAATTTCAGCTTTTGTGGGTTTCTTCAAAAATGTAGATTTCTGTATCTGTTATATTGTTTGAAAAACACCTGGTTACTTCCAGTGTTCTAACCTGACACGCCAGATGGTTTGTTACACAGAACCATCTGGTAAGTTGTCCTTAGAAACTGCTTGGAAAAGGGCAGGCACTTTCAAAAAGCACTTGTTCCAACATGGGCTAACTTCAACCAATCAGATCAAGGAGGAGGAAACACAACACAACACAACAGCTGCAGCCTAAAGCATGTCGTTAGCATGTCTGTAGACAATTCTTGTTGTTTTTGTAAAGTAAATCTGCGCATAAAAGACATTTAGAAAAAAAATCTTTGAAAAAAATGAATTTAAATAAGGCAGCAAACAAGAAAAGTGTTAACGAACGACTCATCTCATAGTCATCAAACCTAAGACTACACCCATAGCTGCCAATAGTCCCTCCTAGGACACTGATCGCCTGTACCACTTTTGGTGTGGACACACACGGATAATTTGACACCTGGCAAGATGGATTCTTGCATGATCCAGCTGCCTCACAAGGTTAAAACAAACACGCTCTATGGTTGGTTGCATTTGGCAGTTGTTGTGGCATTGCAATAGGCACTTCTCCACCTGTTGCCTAGTGAAGATCTGCACTTTTCAGAGTGATCTTTTCTAGTTTCTTTTGTAAATAAAACATAGCTTCACAGAAACCTGACATCAAAGAGTTCTGTGGATTAGCCACAGTCACAAATTCTGCTGTTTTTAATGTTTGAATCATTTTTTTGGGTTACCACAGAATGTGAATGTTAGATCATCTCCCCTGGTGCTCCACCTGAACAAATCACAGACACACCTGTTCTCGCTCGCTCCGTTCCACATTTGGATTCTCGTCTGACGGTTCAAACTGAGGTAAGCTCTTGTTTTCGGTCGCTGCCACCTGACTCGTCGCTCTCCAGCTACGTAACCTTCATTTAATCAGGAAACCTCATTTAGATCGAGATCTCTTTTGCAAGAGAGACTTTCAACTTCCAGTGTCCTTTGAAGTGGATTTCATTTACAAGGTGCAAAGTGCTGAAGGCAGTCTTCCCAAGCTCAGTATTTACTGGTAGCTTACCAAGAGTTAGGATCTGCTCTGTTGAACAGTACTTCTAAATTTGAGAAGAGATGTGATGTACAGAGGCAGCTTTAGTAAGAGACTTTACATACCTGTCAACCCTACTGTATTTCACCATTTTCTCCCGCTGTCCTCCTGTCCAAATATTTTCCCATAAATCCCCCTTATTTTTAACCTTTCTAAAAAAAATTTTAAAAAGGCATGGACCACTGGACCCATTTGAAGTGTTTGCTGCATTCCTCTCTGGTAAAGCAGGTGGCAGGAAGTAGAAAATTAGCTGCGATATCTAGTGACAAAAAGTCAGTCAATCAAATGACCTCCACAATAAGAAACAGAAGAGGATGAAATAAAGGACATGAGAGGGCTGCAGTACCTGGCAAAAAGGTATTATTATGGCCTCTATAGTGAAAAAGTGCTTCACTGGGTGGAAAGTCATAATTTTTTGTCTTTAAATCAATCAGTCAATCAATAAATTGCACACAACAAAGAAAGGAACAGCTGGACAAACCAATAAACCTAACAACCAACATAAAACACTTAGAGCTGCAACAATTAATCTATAATTAAACCATTAAATTCATCTGCATCTATTCTGATAATCGATTAATCATTTTTTAATAAACTTTTTTTCCAAATTCTCTGATTCCAGCTTCTTAAATGTGAATATTTTCTAGTTTCTTTACTCCTCTCTGACAGTAAACTGAATATCTTTGACTGTGGACAAAACACTGGAAAACACTGACAACTTTCTGACATTTTACGGACCAATTAGCTAATTGATTAATGGAGAGAATGGTCAGCAGATTAATCGATAATGAAAATAATCGTTACAAGAAAGAAACATGGACATATGTCTGAGTGCTCCACATGTTTGGACCTATTTTTCAGTTGACAAGATTGTGAGAGTATTAATTAAGCCATTAATTGTATTTTGTCATTTTTCAAAAAAAAATGGTCCAAATTCTCTGATTTCAGCTTCTTAAATGTGAATATTTTTTGCTTTCTTTCCTCCTCTCTGACAGTAAACTGAATATTTTTGAGTTGTGGACAAAACAGGACATTTGAGGACGTCATCTTGAGCCATTTTCTGACACTTCATGGACCAAACAACTGATCAATTAATTGAGAAAATAATAAAAACTGATTAATCATTACTGACCACATGTTTAACAGGTAACTGTACCGGAATACATTTTTAAAGTAACCCTCCTAACTCTGCCAGGACATGGCAGGAAAAGTGATGTCAGAATGACAAATGTGCTGAGCATAAATGCACTCAAAGTCACTTACTTAATGTAAGAACTAGTCAAAGTGGTTTCCTGGTGATGATTTCAGGATTCACTGTGAGTGCTCATGTCTAAATGTAAGGGGTAGGTGGGCAGGTGGGAAACTTCCCTTGTTTTAAATCTCAGTGTTGAAATGATAGTGTGTAGTTCTCCACTTGTTGCTGGTGAGGATCAGATTACTTTTTCATATAGTTCACAGTGATGAGCAAGATAATTATCTCCTGTAATGAAACACGGGGCAGAGTGGAAGACTGCGTCGAGTTGTTAAAGTGTAATGAACAGCATGAGAGGACACGATACTAACACAGTCATCGCAGTCATGATGGCTGATCGCACAGCCAAGTGCAAGGGTGTCGCTTCCACTTTTCAAACTCCTCTTTGTCCTCCTCACTCTTGTAGTTTCAGGTTGATTTTCTTCTGTGTCCTCTGACCGTCCAGCAGTCCAAAGTCCAGAGGAAAGAGGATCTGAGCTGATCAACATGTTGATGCTCTCATTTGAATCGGCTTCTGAGCAATCAGCTTAACACACAGTGAGTAGTGAGATGTGCAGTGAGAGACTTGAAGAGTTTTTGTTGTTTCACCTCTCAGGCTACATAAAAGGAGAGCTTTGCTGCTTCCAGCTCTCACGCCTTTTCTTTCTACTTTTAGTATGTCCAGCACTGCAGCTGCCCTTACACACAATGAACTGTTACATGCAGTATGCATACAACTGGGACATACAGGTACAACCTCGTCCTAACATCACCCCTTTAACTTTGACCCTTCTCTTGTACATCTGCTGCAGTTGTAGTGCAAAATTTTAACTGAAAAGAAAAAGTATGCATTTGGAACGTAACTAATGAGGCATCATCTGTCTGTGGTCTGAGGTTCAGTTGATGTGGTGTATTTTTCACTGTGCTGAGGATTGTGGGTCAGAATAGCCACAAAAGCACGCTGGCTTATGTTCTGCAAAATGTGACCGGACGCAGTAGGGCATGCTGGTATTTTTGGTATATACTGCATTTGATATGTTATGTATCAGGACATACTACAAACTACTTTTTTTTCCTGGCATGCTAAATACCATATACACCATTTTAAAAAAGTTATATTAAAGTCATAATTTCTTAACTGCCTTTATTAATGTTTTGACTTCATACCAAACTCTCTTTGAAAAACAGGTTTTGCCAACCTATAGTCTATGCTGAGTTAATTTACTTTTCTTCTTTAGATAAATTTGAATCTTTGAGTTTTGGAAACACAAAAAAATTCTGTATTTCAAAAATTGTTGTATTGAAAAATATATAATATATATATATATTCAAAAAAAACTTTGAACCTGATTTGTCATTTAAATGGTTGGAGTTGAAAATATTAAATTATGTACTAAATCTGTTCAGCAAAAGATTATTGGTTGTTTTTGGTTTTTTTTAAAATGTTATTTGACTTAAGAATTTGAGTTTGATTCAAAACTAAAAAAAAATAGTGAAGACAGCTGCCTTGAAGTTATAAGTTTTCTTAACTTTTTGTGATTTGGGTATTGGAATGTACCTGTTGTTGCAGACATTTCTCAGCCTGGAAAAAGGCTTTTGCTTTCTTTCATCTTGCTTTTAGAAAAAGAAAATGTATGTTTTTTTATTTACAATTAATCTCTAAAAAATATATAATTGAACATCAGTGAAAGATAAAAAGAAAAACACAATAAGACAGATTTTTTGTGGTAAATGTTCAAATACAACATCATCTATCATAAAGCATCAGGTTTCTATCAGGGAAATGAAAGGTCTGCATATTTAGCATTTTTCTCTCATTATTATGGCAAGCACGATTTTCATCATATTTTATTATTTACTGCATTGATTTGAATATATATGGAATTTTCTGTTTGTGTTTTTTTGTTTATTTTTACTTAGTTTACTTGTTTGTTTCAGCCTCAGCAGCTCAGAGTGAACACTCACTGCAGGGGTGTTTCTAGAGGGGGGGCCTGGGCCTGATTGACCACCCCATTATCCTCACTGTCCAGTGAGAGGCAGGGTGACTTTCAACCTTTTAAATGTGCTTTGTTTTCTTTTGTATGTAGCCTACTTTTCATTTTTTTAAAGGTTAATTTACCTCATGGATCATCAGCACAGGGTTGTATAATGAGATGTTACTTGTAGTTACCTTCATGCACTTACAAAAATCAATATACAGCAAACAGGTAAATAATAATAATAATAATAATAATAATAATAATAATAAGATACATAATAAACTTTTTTTCAAGGAGTCTCAGAGTCTGAGGATAGAGGAAGAACAGAGGTACAGTTTCTGCTTGAAGACTTAAAGAATAAATTATAGAAGCTTTATATTATATGTGTATGGTGCCACTCTGTTGTTGATTGGTAGGACGATTTATCTTTGACATAAAATATTAAATATTTATGTAAGAAACTGTAATGTTAGTAATTAAAGTAGATATGAGGAATAAAAAAAAAAGAAAGAAAATTCTATTGGCACTCAGCATTTAAAGTCAAAGTTAGTAGAACATCTCAATAAAAGTTAAGTTTTCACTACTTACTACTAATAATTCATTTGAGCATTCAGTTTTACTTCAGCCACCCCTGCATAAATTAGTGCCCCCCAGTCAAAAAAGTCTGGACACGCCCCCTGACCCACTGACCACGCTGTGTCACTGAGTGAACTTCTTCTTCTGTGGGACATGAGCGATTGTGTTCTCGAGGCGGTGGAGCCGACAGCATCCTGCACTATTTGTTTTTTTATGCACTTCTTTTGTGTGTGCTGCTGATGTCAACAGGCACTACACAACGCAGGGTCAAAAGATGGAGTTTCACTTGCAGCCGTTCTGAAGTGCGGCAGAAAGAAGTGGTCGAGGAAGAAAAAGAGAGTGAGGGAGGAAAGTGATGAACACTTGAAATCCAGGTTCAAGAGACGCCGCACTTGAATATGAGGCAGTTCAACTAAACTAGGCAGCCTGCTGGATGTCTGCTCGATACGGTGGATGTGTTGGCAGGGGTCGGACCACTGTTATGTTCTTCTGACCTTTTGCAAGATATCCACAGAAACTTTAATTTCAAAAACTGGAAGAAAAAAAAAAAAAAAAGCTGAAAAACACAAATCTTTTCGAAGGTCAAGGTGCACAAGATTTACCTCTCTCTTTCCCTACACGTGATAAATCCAAGTCAGAGGATGGGACTGTAACTCACCTCCTCTGGTCTTGTATTCCAGTACAGTTATCTGTCAGTAATGTAATCCAAGTATCACAATATTGTAATGTAACTTGACTACTTTCCTGTACTTTTTGATTACCTCAATATAAAACATGGTGAAATAGTTTAGCCTAATATAGTGTTTTTAGGGCTGCAGCTACCAACTATTTTCATGATTTTCTCAATTAATCAATTAGTTGTTTGGTCCATGAAATGTCAGAAAATGGTGAAAAATGTTGATCAAAGCTCAAGATGACGTCCTCAAATGTCTTGTTTTGTCCACAGCCCAAAAATATTCAGTTTACTGTCAGAGAGGAGTAAAGAAAGCAGAAATTATTCACAATTAAGAAGCTTTTATAATTAAAATGTGACTGAAACTGATTAATTGATGATCAGATTAACTTAATAGTCGATTAACAATAGATTAATCATTGCAGCTCTAAGTGTTTGATGTTGGTTGTTAGGTTCATGAGTTTGTCCAGCTGTTCCTTCCTTTGTTGTGTGCGATTTATTGATTGATTGATTGATTTAAAGACAAAAAGTTTCCAACCATTGAAGCATTTTTTCACTAGAAGTCATGGAAATGAATTGGCAGCTGTGTGTGCACTGTGCATGGTAGGATATAGTTCTTTATTTTAAAATTGTAATCCTACTTATAATCCATGTTTTAGTAAATGTATCTGCAATCTGATCATGTCTTTTTATCTGTAACTGTAATGGAATACAGTTACTTTTTTTGTATCCAGATCACGTAATCCCGTTAAAAATAATCCATTACTCCCCAAGCCTGTCAGTGTTGCAGTGTAATACTTGGGATGTAAGTCATTCCTGACTGTAACTACTCTGTGCTGTTCTGAAAACCTCTCATAACTACCACATGAGAGTCAACAGGCTCTTATGTTTAGCATGGTGAGAGCTTCTTCCCCTCCTTGTTATAAAAAATGGCTCAACGATTTGATTTCCTGCCTACATCTGGAAGAGATAAGATATTCTAACAGTTATTCTAAATTTGTAAAGATTCGGGGGCCCTTTGTGGATCATATTAAGCGGCAGAGTGTCTGACGTGCGTCTATTTTCTCTCCTGCATACATCCATAATCTATTCATGTCTGTGTCTTGAGGAATATAGAGGACCCTGGACCTGCTCAGACTGGCTGCATCGAATTGACTTTATGTGTGTTTCTGCTCATTTGTTGTCGGTCACTCCTGGTGATTGATTTTGGTTTCCTCTGGCTGCTGAGCGCTGCTGGACTTTTTGTGGCATTTGCAGGGCCGTTCCTAGCTTTTTGGGGCCCAGGGCAAAATGTTGTTTGGGGGCCCCCATGTTGTGTAACTGGATGGGATGGTAATGGAGGGATTCCAAACCCTCTAAGGTGATCTGAGGAAGTGCATTTGACATTTAAATGCATCAATCTGGTGCACTTTAAGAAGAGAAGATGAAACAATCTTTAACATCTTTTTCTTTTCCCTCAAATTCAAATAAAACATCTCAAGTTAACCCCAGCAAATTAAATATTTCATTTTATTAATGTAAATTAAAGTTTAACATACAGTATAGGATTTTACAGATTCTGCATTATAATATCTACCAGATGTGCATAAATAAGACAGACCCTGCATTTTAATGTTAAGGATTTAAAAAAAAAAAAAAACACTAAATATACAGGTAGCTGGTAGCTTCGGGGGTCCCTTGCAGCCGCATAGTCTGCATATAGTACGAAACGGTTAGCACTGTGTAATGCCTACACTGCTTATTTAAATATACATGCACAAGATATTGAGAATAATGTAATATACTCTGGCCTTTTAGTTCAGGTGATAAGTATTTTGTATATGGGTAAAATTCAAAATAAAATATAAAAAGAAGAGAAAAAACACAAATCTTTCCCTCTATTGTCATGTCAGGCCAGCAGTGAGACAATACAGCAAGTTTGTTTGTCAGAACTACATCCTCTGAATGTCACTGTGAAACTTTCTGATGATCAGACCTGAAAGATTTCTTTCTGTTTCAAATCCAGACATGACAACGTGTCTGCCAGAGCTCACTGACGGCACCGCCGGGACTGCAGAGGCGAGGGACGAGTGGAGAAGTACAGAGAGAGGAAACTAAATATTTAACCAACAAAAAATAAGCCCCCTGCCCCCAGATCATGTTTGCATTAAAAGTGGAAGAGCCAGGTAATGAAACACATTGTGCCATATGAGATGTGGAGAGACAGTTTGAAAGCTGCTGATTATTTTATGGAAAGCCCTGTTCTTGGCCAGTTTCCCTCCGCTTGAGTTGCAGCGCTTGTCTCAGGCTATCGTAGCCGTCTTACCTCTCACGCTTCAGCTGCTCTCGCATCCATAGATTCTTTTTGATTGCAGATTCATATTTTCATTTAAATGCTGATGGGCTTGAGGATCAGTGTAAATTGGAAAGCCAAACTTATTCCGCTTTTTTTTCTTGTCCCTTTTTTCCCCCTCCTTGTGTGTTTGTGGAGGAGTGCAATTGCAGGCGCCGTTGTTTGCTGTGAGAATTGTCGTTCGCACCCGTGGATTGCCATGAATTTAAAGGAGGTCTGAAATTGCACTGACCAGCATTAAAGTCGACCATATTAATTCAGATGTCAAATTGAAGTACTGCCCCGGCCAACGGCGGTGCCATACATCACGGTGACGCTGTCAGTTAAAGATGCGGCTCAGGCTGTGTGACATACTGTCAGATAAGGTGTGAGACCCCCACCTCTGTAAAAGCAAACCTTTTACACTTTGCAGATTGGAGTTGTAATTATACAAACAGTTTTTCTGAGGCAGAGCTGCTCTGGAGGCAGAAGTAATCTCATTGGCTGCGTTACACCTCAGTGGGCAGGGACAAAAAGGATGTTTACACACCGCAAGCTCGTTAACTGGAGGTTATGAAGAAGAAATTGAATTTGAAACTATCTTAACTATCCTCACTAGAGAACTTGTAGCATTGGCAGCTTGTTCAAATTGCTTATTGCAAATTCCCATACTGCTACAAAAATCTTCAAGCATCAAAGGTCTAGAGATTTAGTATCGAATTTCCATAAGGTTGGGGGATTTACGAGAGGCAGCTTGAAAGAGACTCCTCAAAATCATAGTAGCAGAGGCTGACATATCCTGATTTTTAGTTTATGGGTCAAGCTCCAAAGCTCTAAAACTACACTTCCCATAATACAAAAGTGTAGGCCAGCGTTTCTCAATGCTCTGCAGAAGCCTGATAACGACATGTTCATTTGAATCAGGTATGTTGGAGCAGGGACACATACATGCACCCTGAGGACCAGGACTGGGAAACGCTGGTGCAGACCGTCCTCATCCATCCTCCGAGTTAAGAAAACCCATGATGACATCATCACAGGTTATTTTGTCCAACTTCAGAAAGTTCCACTAAACCCACAGGCTTGGTAGTCCTCCTACTGACTGGTAATTTTGCACATTAACTAGATCTTCTTGTGTAAAATTGGTGCATTGCTCCTTTTAGTAGAGGAGCACATTGGGATGCATCAAAGAGCATGTGCAGGAAGCTTGTTCTGATATGCATATCAAAACACGTCTATACATCTAGGTTGAAACTAGAATAAATTTTAAAATTCCAAAAGTAAAAGGTTGTTGATGTCCTGGTTACATAACAGCCAGTGATGTAGTGCAGAATATACCCAAGTATATGGAGTATGCACACTTATTTTATAGTCAGCATTCCATATAGGTCTACCCACTTACAAATCCCCCATGTGCTGCAAACAAATTTTTCTATCTGATGGTGACCCGTCCTACTTTGTCTCTGACTGGCTTGTAATCATTGGCTTGGCATTGGTTGGTTGGGTTGGTTAGGTTTGGTCATGAGGAGTGAAATTGACCCTTCCCTAAGCCCCATCCCTTTTGGTACCTCAGTCAACTTTCCTGTTTTCTGTACTTCCTGTGCCATGTGCTTGGCTTGTCTATGTTGAAAAGAAAACCAGATTTTGAAGACGGTAAAAAGATGTTGTTGTGCGACCCGTAAAAGCAATATATTCACATCTTAAGATACGTAATGTTAGCAAAACATTAGCTAAATGGCTAGGCCATCCACATCAATCATTAGCTAACTAGCTGACAAATCAACATCAATTGTTGTTAGCTAAAATTAGCTAACTTAAGGTTTGACAATGTTTTTTTGTAGGAAGTTGACCAGACTTGCTCAATTGTTATTGACGCACAGAGGGGAAAAGGGGCGGGACTTAGGAGGGGCTCAGGTGATGAACTTAAGGATAAGAATATCACGGAAAGCCAATCAGAAGCAGAATGGGCTGGATCTTGCCTTTATTTCACCATAATAGGAAAAAGAAACTGCCTGATAAATAAACTAATCTCTGATTGACACACCATGTTTGACTTATCTTGAATATAAGATATATATTCATGTATTAGGCCTTTGTAGAAACAGTATTAGTTAATTTTATAACCAAGAGAAAACTTGTCCACTTTTCAAATGTGGATGGACTAAGAAATAATTGTTCAGTTAAAAGGTAGCTGTCTCACCCCATAGTCTGTAGGCCATTATTGACATCAAAAGCTGCACCTCCACTGTGATTGATGTTCATTTCATAACATTAACGTAACATACATTTTCATAATTTCATAAGAGTCCTCCCTGAATTCAAGAAGAAGTTGTTAAGTGCAATGTGCAAATACTTCTAGCCCATTTTTGGGTGGACTAAATATTAAAAAGTAGTCTTACACGTTTTACATATGTTTATAACACAAAGCATTTATCCTTTGCTGGAAGGGCCGCTTTAGAAAAATCTGGGGCATAAATTAAGTATACCCACTTCTCCACTACAGCTCTGATTATAACTGTTGTTTCAGTAGCATTTCAACAACTATATTGAAATAACAAACATGTCCTGATTACATACTAAAATACAGGCATTGACATCCTGTTGAAACAGTAGTTATGTGTAATCTAGACTTCTGAGACACTTTTTCAGCTGATTAAAATTTGCAGGTCAGAAGTAACATTCAGGTTAGTGTTGGTTTGTTGGTTCTATCTTAAAGTTCACTTCCAGACATGCTGTAAAGTACTTTGTTATGAGTAATATTTTGTTCAATGTGGTTTTACAACATAACTTTTTAAAAATTCTGACAAGGTGTTGGAAGCACATCTATTCTTTCCCCCTCATTAAGAGATTCTGGATGTGTCCTAGGACCCTGGCCACCACCGCAGCTTGTGTCGGGCTGACCGATGAAAGAGCGTTGTGCATCAAGATGGCTGAATATCAGAGATTCAGCTTCAGTCAGACAGACTGTGATGAGGAGTCTTTTGAGCAACAAAATCAACGACTAGATGGAACATCAGAATGGTAAGTGTAATTAGCATCTTTTAGGCTAGTTGTTAATGTTGCTTGTTAGCTTGTTAGCTTGCAACTGGTAGTGGCTGAAAAGCCAAGACAAGTTCATGCTGGAGGTTTCAGGCTTCTGCATTTGAATATCAGTGATTGGATTTCAAATTTGTTATGTAACAAATCTAGCCTGCTAAGGGGTATGTTTAAATATCAGATTTTAGGTAAGTGCACAGACATTTCCCATGTCATTAGAATAAAGTGAAAACACTCCAGTGACGTACTATGCACAAATGCAAGTCAGTATAGTCAAGGAGAGACATTTTAGGGGTACAGATTTAAGAAAAAGACATTTTTGAATGGCGATCTTTATACTGTGATAATATTTAAAGTTTGGGCTTACTGAGCGTGCCAAGTTAGAATGCTTTGATTTGCAAGTCAAAAAATGTCTGCACAGCTAGGATGAACTCAGTCTGAATTCAGTTGAAAAGTGAACATTTTCAGATGTCTAGGTTATAACTCTTGTGTCAATAAGTCCCTGATCTTACCAGGAGTTGTCACAGAATTTGGGCAGCAATGAGAATTCTGTTGAAAGAATTAAATCTCTTTCAATAAACTCAAACATAGTTAAAGAGACAGTTCACCCCCAAAAATACATATTTTTCTCCTGGCCTGTAGCACTATTTATCCATCTAGGTCTCTTTCCAAAAATCATGACCTTATTACTCAAGATATTCCACAGACCTTGTTGTAAGCAGTTTCCTGTAGGAACTACATGAAAACTTTCTTCTTGCACTAGCATCTACGGGAACTACTTTAGAATCAACCAGAACTACTTTCCTGTCTACTAGTAAGAAAGTAGTTCCTACATGAGGCGCTGGTTTTTAATTTTTCAAATGTATTTTTCTGGCGCTTT
This sequence comes from Lutjanus campechanus, assembly GCA_027495735.1. NCBI lineage: Eukaryota > Metazoa > Chordata > Actinopteri > Lutjaniformes > Lutjanidae > Lutjanus > Lutjanus campechanus. Next base: position 16,213 of record JAJHUR010110828.1, on the reverse strand, counting down.
GAGCAGCACAAGCCGAGTGCCAACTTGTCCCATTATACTGGAGAGGAGGCAGACACCTGCACAGCCGATACCTCCAAAATTTTGCAGCTCACACCAAAAAAATCTATATGGACAAACAGCGCCACAGGCCAGGGAAATTTGGGGTGAACTGTCCCTTTAAGTTAGCTGAAGAACTAACTTGTCAACTTAAAGAAATATGATTGTGCATCTGGAACTCGCTGTGGTAATGTGGTGTACCTTTTTTTTGAAGCAAACACACAACACAGACATCTCTCAAGGAATCATGTTGAATGTTTAGAAAAATATGGATGGTTTATTTGACCCTACTATAACAAGCAGTATAATCCATTTCCATGATGTTCAACTCCTCTGATGTCAATGGAAACACAGTCTACATCCAAATATGAACAGTGGTATTATCTGTTATCAACAACACATTCATTCACTTCTCGTCCTACAAACAGTTTTTGCAAAGACACACACAGTATAGTATTAATTGATCCTGTCAAATACTTGGTTAAGTGGGTTTCTATTCTGAACTCACGAAACAGTGATGATTTATAGTTGTTTTTTAAGAATCTATTGAAAACAGACAGTCTAATACAAAGTCCATCCAGTACAGACTTGTCCATAATACTGTTTCTAGAGTAGCTTATTTACAATCATCTACTGGAAGCAAAAAAAAAACCTGCCATTGCTTTAAGAACAAAACAAGCTAGCCATCACTATTCAAACTCAAAAACAAAATCAAAAACAGAACAGAATATTTTTTTTTATTGATTGTGCTTTGTAACCCACAAAACCACTTCTTCGTTTGTAGAAATGGAACATCTGTCAGAGGCACCAAATAGAAGTGCTAATAACATCCATTTCAGTTTCTCTCATTGAGATTCTCTAGAGCTATGAGTAGGACAGGGCGTACAAATGGTTGTTTTTTTATTCATTTATTTATATATTTATAAAGTTATTACAGGCTCAACCTAGTTCATCACCTGTGGTGGTGTTGTGTTGCACAACAGAAGTCACGGAGGAATCGGTCTATGTGTTTAACCATGCAAAGCCCTTTAAGATTTGCCAGAAAAGGTCACAGAATAGATTTGTCGGACAGAGGGGGCCGATAAAGGCTTAAACAGACACAATCAGTGTTTTCTCACTAAAACATACACAGAATGAGGCCGTAGCCTGTGGATGAATAGGGTAATCAAGACAGTGGAAATAATAGTAGGCAAGTTAGCTGGATAATACCACACCTCCCCCATCCACGACCCTCTCTGGCTTCACATCTAGCTGGGCCTGTGTATGCAGTGTACAGTGTAGCTCGTTTTTCCGGTCTCTCACAGTAAGCTAGTGGATGTTCTTGGTCCTGGAATCTCTGACTTTGAAGGAACGGCAGTCAAAGAAAGTGTAATCGCCACCATCCTACTCTAAAAGAAGGCCAGTGTACCCCGGTACCTCAGTCAACCCCGCCCCCTGGCACACAGCGGTGCTTCTTCCTGTGCAGTTCAGGTAAGTCCTGGCTGCCGTTACACAGTCACCTCAGTCTTGCTGCCTGTGCGGTAGTGCTGTGGCTGCTGTTGCTGCTGCTGGTGGTGCTGTGGGACGTAGTGGAGCTGTTCCACAGTATGAGTCCGTCTGGAGGCAAACGCCTGCCTCTTAGATGCTGTCTGGTTCATGGCTAAAGTGTTGGAGTGCCCGGTGCCTCCCGGTGCCCCGCCGCCGCTATTGTTAGAGGCACTGGGATGGGAGTGCATTTTGGTCATCTTGTAGCGATCCATAAGAGGCGTGGTCGGTATGAACACGTCTGTGTGTGAGATGGCACGTGACATCGACACGTCGCTGCCACGAAACCCGCCAGAGATGCTGCTGACCATGCCACGCTTTAGCGACATCACCAGCTTGTCCGGCGAGAGCAGGGGATCCTGGGATAGTAGGCGGTCTTGTGAGTACAGGCGATCTTGTGAATACAGGCGGTCTTGAGAGTAGTGGCGGTCTTTTGAGTAGAGGTGATCCTGCGACAGGAGTCGGTCCTTGGAGTACATGCGGTCCTTGGTGTACAGACGATCTTGGGAAGTATGATGGCGGTCCTGCGGAATAAGACGCTCCTGGGATCGAAGGCGTTCGGCGGACAGGAGCTGTTCGTCTGAGAGGATCCTGCCTCCGTACGGAGACATGCCATTCGAAGACATGCTGTAATCCTGCTGCGGGGCCTTCTGCGGGGACAGGACGCGGTCCTGCGACATGGCCCTCTGGACACGACGGGGCCTCTGCCTTTGTTGAGATTGCTGCTGTGAAGACTGTGACTGGGGAGGGGCCTGGGAGATGGAGGACTGCGGGGGCTGGCTCTGGAGCTGCTGCTGCTGTTCCCGGTGCTGTTGAGCAAAAGATGAATGAGGTGAGTTTATTCACAAGCTGAGGGGTAAAAGGCTCCACCACCCACCACTGCAGGAAGAAGTAAAAGACCAGCAGAGGCTTCTAACTAATTCAAATCTGGAGACTAAGAGATAGCACACTTGCTTTGCCTCATAGAAACATAAAAATCAAAGAACATGACCTTCTTTAGACGCCTGCGCACTTAAACCAAGCACTTGTGTACCCACCTGTTCTTGACTGATTTTGAGAACGTGCAACGGAAGAGTGCCTCTTGCTGCCAGGTCGGGCAGGTGGCGCTTACGAGTGTAGTAGTCTTCGACCTCTTTATCTGCTGCAGAGGAGACGAGAATGAAAAAAAAAAAAAAAAAAGAAGCAAGAGGTGAAGAGGAGATTCAGGGAGCGAGCGCAAGAGAAAACACGGGTAGGTGTTAAGAATGCAAGGGGAGAAATCGGATAAAGTGGGATCGGAGCACATTGCACACAATGCAGAGAATAGTGTTGGCGGAACCATCTGTGTTTCACCTTTCCAAGCTCATGGAGGGGAATAGAAAATAGAGAAGAGACAGAGGAATCGCAGTCAGAGTGTATTACATGCTAGGCACATAACATCCACACATCCAGGCTTCATCTGGGATTCTACAGGCAGTTCTGGCTGTGGGGGCAAACTTTTCAAAGGTCATGTGAAAGTCTATGAACAGACATGGTCATATCATACAGATATGGAAGGAAGCACGCAGGCACCTCATATGTACACATGCTGGAAAGCTAATTGTGTTATTGCATCACTTCACATTGAGAATTACGAGTGTTTTAATGTCCTTGAGTGGATGTTTTATTCTTATTAATGTGTACAAACATGCACTGAGAAGCAGATAAAAAAAAAGAAGACATTTCCAGTGACAGTAGAGTGTAGGAGTGAATGTAGCATCAACTTCATGCCACACAACACAAAAAACCATGCATAAAGACTTGTCACATGATGACGCACATTTACAAAAACTGTCAGACAAAGAGACAAAATGCAGCATAAATCATTGAGAAATGGAAACATTTATAAGTCCATTGTTACAAAGAATCGAATTCTTTATTCCTTCTGAACACCAGCGTGAATGTTTAACCGTCATACTAAATCAGAGGTGAACACTTGTGTCATTTATATGGTGGGGATAAATTATGGAGAGCAGACCTTCCACCTTATTGAGAATTCGCAGATGACTTCTGAGTCTGAGCCTGTCTTTTTCAATAATGGGTGCAGCAGCGTGCACGCCACCTGTCAAGATTACACCCAGCCAAAATCCCCTTCAGCGGCGAGCCACGGGTGCTTGCCGCAAATCGATTCATTATGAGAGATAATAAAAACAAGATGTTCCTTTCTCAAGCATAATAGTCCTCAAGATCTGGGCAGGGCATTGCAAACTCATCAACCATATTACCATAGAGTGAATGAATAACTCGTGATGTATACTGTCCTGCGCTGCAATGGGCTAAATGCTTTTTCTTCAGTTTGATACCAATTTGCATTAATAAGCAGTAGCATTCTTCTCTTTTATTATCCTGACAATGAAAACGCGGCTCTATCTTCCCTCCAGCACAATCCAACATGATCTATCAGTGTGCAGACACTAGTTGAGCAACAAAAAGAAAACTGCAGAGCCTTTTGGCTATTTGCTGCAACAAATAATTTGCTTTGGAAGCAGAAAGAAAGTTGGGGAAGACTGAAGGACACTGCCTCAGGATATCTTTCCATTTTAAACCCTGCGTCTCTTTTGTGAGCCGCAATCTTTGACAATTGAATTCATTTGGTTTTGTTTCACCGCTGATCAAAAACTATTATGCTAATCCTCACGAGCATTCTTCAAGCAAAAGGACGGTAATGTTTTGCTTTTTCCTCCCAATACAACTGAGGACCAGTAAATAGCACTGCATCCTGCAAACCCGTTGTGCCATTTAGCTTGAAATGGTGCCTGGCAGCTACGAGTGGGAGCCAGTGTGGAGTGAGCCCTGACGGGATGAGTTGTAGATCGTCATCCTTCACTTTGACTGCGAGCCAGCAGTGAAGTGGGGCAGTCATGATGAAATTACACAAGCCTTAAGGAATATTTGCGTTCCACTTGGAGAATATCATGAGATGAGACCTCATTACGCAGCAGAAATCCAGCGTAGCACCACTAAATCAATACCGAGCCGGGCCAGGCATACGAAGCCGCTTAATGTACTTATACGCTCCAAGAGAAATAGTGGCTGCAGCCTTTAAGTGGAGACAAGGGAAGCATGGAATTTCAATGACTCATAGTTTCTTGAGATGACTAGGCTGATTTCATGAAGGCTCAGAGTTGAGAAATGGGTATTTTCTGACTCTGATTTGGGGCTATCTCCATCCACTGAAATGTTTACTCAATGGGGAGTCGCAAATCTCCACAAAAATGCGCATGAGTACTTTTTTTTCGACTGTTTGATGTCCTCAGTGCAGCAAGCAAATGATTTTCACAGCTGAAACACTTCGGAGCCACTCAGTAAGTCCCAGTCAGGAGTCAGGGGAAGCACACGTAATGCAGTATAGTTTTTTTGTGGTTTTTTTTCATGCAGGGCGTCAGGGCAGGGAGCCTACTCTTGCGTCAGTGCAGTCAACCTACTGAGTTTCTTCAGGGATGAGAACCGGCTGAGGTCGGCTTTGACGGCCGCCTCGTACGAGGGCGGCAGGTGAGACAGGCTCTGGAAGGAGCGTGAGAAAGACAGGTCGTAGGGCTCCGTCTGCGAGGTCAGGATGCCGCTTATCCGATTGTTTTCTGGAGACACATACATACATATACAGACACAGAAAAAGGGAAGAGAAAAAATGGGCAGGCTGGCTTCTCCTATCTCCCCCCTCACTCCCCCCGAAAAAAGCTAGCCAGGATCAGAGCATCAAGGAGACCACCTGCTGAGGTAAAGAAGGGAAAGATTGAGCTGCGGGGCAGGCTGGAGTTTTAGTTTTACAAATATTTCCTGGAGGCAGAGGTGCGCTGACAAACTCTCAGAAATATTCTCTTTGGTATAAAGTAAAAATCCATGGTTGGATGTGAGGAAGCACAGTTTTCATTGTGCAAGTCAATTCAGGTTAAAATATTACAAAATACAGATATCAGAAATTCCTCAGACCTCTTTCAGAAGACACTTGAGAAGTGAGATGCGTGAATAATTCATTGTTGTTGCCAGGGCTGTAGCTATCATCGAGAACATGTTCTTGGTATTAACTCTGGGACTTTGAGTGTTGTAACCACCTGAGGAAAAATGAAAATTGTAACTTTCTTACATAAAAGTTTTTAAGGCTTGTTTTTGTATTTTTTACAAGTCAGTTAGGCTTCATTAACATTATATCCTACTGACTTTTGCATGTGCTCTTTTGCATGAGTTACTTTCTCCAAATACAGAACAGATCTATTACGTTGATAAGTTTATTAGAGACACAACTTGCATTTCTACTGCGTGGTAAGGCTTGGCTCGATTCTACTTGCACGTTTTTTGGTTTTCCCTTGTGAATAGTACCTAGTACTTTTTGGGTATCACCTTGCTTGAAGTTCCAAGCGACCTGAGCCAATACTCAAAGGTGACAACTGCAGACCACTGTTTGGTCTAAGTGAGTCTGTGGTTCACAGTGAATGCAAACTACACGGAGGAAAAGGTGAGCAGCTACTTTGTCAATGTGGCAGTAAATGTACAGTTTAGGTAACATTTTTCAGTGAATAAAAGCCGCAGCTTCTCAAGACCATAGTATAGCTTGATCCTGCGTCTTGTTTCCCAACTGCTGGAATAATGTTGTTATGACGATCAGCTCCACCTACATTGAAAGGAAACTATCTGCAGTAGAAAACATAGAGGAACCAAAAGCGAGTTGAGTATATTTGGCCCATAACAAGTAGTGGAAATGTGGTTTAACATTGAGACAACGATGCCAGGAATTCATGTGACACAATAAGGTAGATTGTTTCATGAAAGAAAACTCCACTTTAATCGGTTTGTTGGACCGCAGTCCACTTGCAGTCATGCAGAAATGTTAGAGGACGGTGCTCTTCTGAAATGATATTTTGCCAACACAGTAACTAGATAATAGCTAAGTGTCATCTTGATCTTTTAGGCTATTTACAACATGAATGTTAATTTACTACAGTATTTTAGCGCTGTCACCTTTTTATTTGAAAATGAAATAATCATCGTGTTTAAATTCAAATTTCTAATTGTGTGAGTGCAAAAGTCTAAAAAGGTGAACGTTATTATAATGCACGTTCATCTGGATCAAGGTAAGGTTGTTTTTAAATCACAGCTGCCTTACAGAATGTTAATTCTGCAGTGTTTTTTTTTTTTTTAGAATGGGCTGCCTGGGTTCCAAATTATCTGCATGAATTACATATTAGTTTCAATTAGATTTTTTTGAACCAGTGCATATTTGTCCTTTTAACCAACAAAAATGATCAGTGGGTACTTTCACACCTGGAACATTAGAAGCCTGCTGCTTGAATGTTTTGTACTCTGTGTTTTGCTAATAAAACAGAACCAGGAGAAGTAAAGACTCAATATGGGATTTGTTAGCCTGGAACTGTATCCAAAATTGAGCTGGCTATCAGAATACAACCCTAGAGTCAAATTCTTCAATTAGACAGTTTTTTGGCCAAAACCTAAATTAAAAAGGGACTCAGTACATCCCCAAAAGGATTACATTCTGGCACTGTGGAAAGTGCTTTGAAACGGCATTTAGACATATCATGCAGGTAAATAAAAATGTACAAATGTATTTAACAACAGCAGTATGTGATTCTAGAGGAAGATAGTGGCTTTGACTTGGCTTGCCTGGATTGGCTTTGGGTAGTTTAGGTCGTCACATACTAAAGCTTTGGGTGATTTGACAACCTGGCCACCACCCCAAAGCGTCAGTATTTGACGACTTGGCCAATCCAAAGTGTCGGTATTTGACGACCTGACCAACCCAAAGCGTTGGTATTTGAAGACCTAGCTGACCCAAAGTACTAGTATTTGACAGAATTGCTTACTTTTAAGTGAATATATAAAATGTAAATTAAAGAATTGAAAGACTTGACTAGTCAAAAATATTTTTCAGGGTTATTTGGCACTTGGGGACTTCAGCAGTGTGGAGTGATTTATTCCTAAAATCCTATCTCTGGCCCTGGTTGTTGGGTTTATATAAAGTCTCAGGTTAGTATCACAGGCACTAGGTCTATTTGTCTCTTTCCTCTTGCCTTTTAAGTTTATTCATTTTCTTTGCCTGAGCTTTAACTCAGCCACTATTTTGAGTGTGTCAGGCTTTGAGAAATGGTTGCATATCTAAAACTCCAACTTGCTGGTGGCAGCGATGGGGGAGTATAGGCGGTCACATCAGGCACTCAGCGAGTGTGTGGTGTGGGACTGACTTGACAGGTGACGTGGTGGTTTGACGGGAGGAAACAGCGGTCCACAAAAGAAAATGGAGGAAAAAAAACGAGACAACACACCAAACAACAGATGTGTGCTGGAGAGTGACCCTGCTGGTGACAGTGCTGTGATGTGATCTGGGACGGGGGCAGGGAGCAGCGCCTGGACTGGCTGTCGTTGATGTGACGTGATATGATGCCAGGAAGACGCGCGGGGAGGGGGGGTGACTGGACCGAAGCCCCCCTTTTATTCTCGCTCTTCTCTTTATCTCTTTTTCTCACACATGCACGCACACAAACATCCGCAGTCGGTCCCATTCACCGCCGTCTTCCTTGCTCTGTCAATCTTATCTGTCCTACCACGCTGCCACCCACTTTCCTTCGCTCCTTAATTCTTTCTTGTCCATTCAGTATTCCCCTCTCCCTCATTTTCTTTCTCGCTCCTGCTCTATCTGGCTTTCCCCCAGTGGGCTGTGAGTCTGTCACGCAGTGCAGAGCAGCGGGCATGGGTGCGGCTCCAGACCAGCCTCCAATGGATAGATAAAAATAGGGCTTTAGTAACTGCTGCAGGATGGAGAGAAGGAAAGGAAAGAGAAGAGATGGAGATAAGAGAATCTAAAAGGGAAAATTGAGACTGAAATACAAGAAGGAAAGAAAATAGAAGGGTGAGAGAGTAAGACAGAAGGGTGGTGGCAGGGCCGGGCGACAGCAGGGGGTCCGGGGAGCTGCAGGGAGGGGGTTCGAAGGATGTGAACGATCTGTGAGTGGACTGTCTGCCACACTGCATCAATAAGGGGAGAATCGACTCAGACTGTGGCATGCTGTTAGCTATCTCAAACACGTTTCACTGCTTCATCACGATGGACAGTACAACCACACAGACCTGGCTCAAATAGTCTTTGCAAATCTTAGTGTATGTTTTTAAAGGATATGTCTGGTGATATTTTATATTTTTCTTATTGCCAACAAATCCAATGATAAGACCAAAACCAACAATTACACTGGGGGACATTTAGTGTCTGTAGAGTCTTTTGGATCGATCTCACACACAGTTGCCATTTTGCTTCACTTCATTCATTCTACCAGACACTTTGTTCATGTTAGCCAGTTTCTTGTTGGAAGAAGGGGTGTCTTGTTTTGCCCTAACCTTTCAGTGGGAGGTGACATAATGTCGGTTGACGCGGAAGCTGCATTAGCAGTTGTTATGAGCAGTTTTTCATAAAAACTTAAGTCCATTTAGGGTTTTTGGTCACACTTTATTTGGAGGAGTGTGCATAAGACTGATATGACTCCATCGTAACCACAATATGACAGTCTTTATGAATGCAGGTTATATATTAACCTGGTTCCAGACATCTGAATAGCCACACATCTTCAGTTTGTTCAGAGATTCAGATAGGTCTGTTGTTGTGCTTGTCAGCGACCATTTCCATTAGATAGAGAAACAGTCAAGCAATCAGGACTTTGTCCTAAGGAGTAAGAATGGGGACCTTCCTACATGGCTAGCTACCTCACTAAATCCATGAAAATGAATCTTCTTATGCACACTCCTTCAAATAAAGTGTTATCAAAATACCTCAAATGGACAACATGAATTAATCAGTATGAGTGTTTATGACTCTTGTCATTAAGTGTCATTCATTCAATTATGTTATTTTTAATGCAAAGTTGACAGCGTTCCCTGACCTTAACTTTGCATTAAAAATTACATAATTGACTGAATACCTTATGACAACAATCATAAACATTTATAAATATTCCCTCATGTTCATGAAATAATCGACCAAATGTGACTTAACAAAAGTCATAAACATCCATGAAGACTCCTTCATGTTCATGACAGGTGACATTTTGATGGTTAGGATGGTTAAGGATCATTTGGTCAATTATGCTGACTATGTCATTTTTAATTACACCTAATGACAACTGATATAAACATTTATAACGATTAATTCATGTTAAAGAAATACGTCCATTTGAGTTTTTTTTGGTCACACTTTATTTGAATCGGTGTAAATAAGACTAACAAGAGACCATCGTCACACAACAAGACACCTGTTGTGAACATGAAGGAGTCTTAAATATTGTTTATGACTGTTGTCATACGGTCAATTATGCCATTTCTAATGCAAAGCTGACAGTGTTTGGGATCTCTAAACTTTGTATTTAAAAAATGATACAATTGACAGAATAACTAATGACAACAGTCATAAACATCCAGAAAGACTCCTTCAAGTTCTTTACAGGTGTCATTTCATGGTGAAGGGTCGGTTTAGTCTATTCTGTCATTTTCAGTGCAATGTTAACTTTTTTGGGAATACTGATTCCAACATTCCATTAAAAAATGCCAGAATTGATTGAATGACACTTAATGGCAACAGTCATAAACATTCATAATGATTAACTGATGTTGAAGAAATATGTCTGTTTGGTTTTTCAGTGACACTATTTAAATTGATGTTCATTAGACTAACATGACACCATTGTTACCAATTTGCTGCCATTTTTGTGGCCTTTTTTCATGGATTTAGGTAGCTAGCCACGTAGGAAGGTCCCGTCCCCATTCTTAGTCCTTGGGACAAAATCCTGATTAGTCAACTGTTTTTCCATCCAGTGAAAATGGTCATCAATAAGCTCAACAACAGACCTATCTGAATCTCTGAACAAATGTGAAAATGTGGGTGGCTGTTTTTGCAACCAGGCTTATATAGCCTACAGTCCTGATTTGATTAATGTTTGCTAAAACCTACAGTGACCATCTGTTTTAGTTTTTTTTTAAGAAAAGAAACTATATATTTGAAAGAATTCCATCTTCAGTAATGGGCTTGGAGCTTAATGCCACAGACAGGGTGGGAAAGTTCAAACATGTTGAGAGATGGATGAACACATTCTTGGTTTTTGTTGACGACAAGAATTTGTTGACAATCAGAAAAATATAGAATAACACAAGTTTCACTTCATCGCATCAGCTTGTGTCCTGTTACATTAGCAATCATATGAAGTGACTTTCACATGCTTTCATGGGTTAACAGTTTACTTAGACTTCTATGCCCCACATGACAAACCACAAATTTTCAAACAAACAGCAAGAATTCACAGCAAATGCTACTTAAATCAGGTCTGAAAACACACCAGTTGAAGTGAAAGAGAGGACGACACAGACGTAGGGGTTGGTGCGTGGTGTATGTGTACACAAATGTGTGCTGGGATGTAATGAATGAGCTTTTACACTAAATTAAACGTATGTATGCATGACTTACCACGCCTCAATGATCGGTGAGCTACCAAACCCAAGTGAAAAACAAGTATTTCAGAAACATGTTGATGGTGAGAAAAAACAGAACCTGTAAAGACCTGCTCCCTCCATATTCAGCATTACCAGCACAGAAACACCCTCCCCCGACAAAAAGGAATTCAAATCAAATCAGCATTTACTTCCCGAGGCATGTGATGTACACTTGTGTGTGTACGATTGCACATTTTCTGCTTGTGATTTGCGGCTACGTATCTCCTGGTTGTTTCCGTCACAGGCCGCTGGGGGGATGGGGGGATGTGGTGGGGGGTGGGTGGGGGGTTGGTGGGGGTCACGGCAGCGGGTTTTTATCTAGAAAATACACTGCGTGCTGAAATTTGAAGTCTTTCAGGGGGCCTGTGATCAAAGTCTCTGTGTTAGATGTGTTGTTGAAATGGATTTTTCATGTTTTCCATAGGTCTCCAAGGCATTTCTCCATAGTTGTGCTTTGCTTATCTGTGTGTGTGTGTGTGTGTATGTGTGTGTGAAATGAACCACATGGTCAATTATGTCCATAAAGAAGAGGCCGTTCTGGCTGCAGAATTGAAGCGCAGCCTCAGAGCGCCGGAGAGCAGGCGAGTCATTTTTTTTTATATTTGTGGTTGAAACAAACAGAATATAAATCAAATGGCAAGATCAGAGTGATTTAATAAATACAGAGCGCAGTGAATATTCAGCTTATGGCCTCCTTTCTTTCCTTTTATCTCCTTCCTCTCTCCAGCCTCCACCTTGCATCCTTACGCAACCGCCACCCCTCACATCTGGCAGTCTGCGACCCCGGGGCCAGCTTCGGCTCGCTCACGAGAACTATTTGAACAAACAGCTGTGTGACATCAGTAATAAAAGCCGATTCGCGGTTATGCCCCACGCGGCGGGCGCGAGCTTTCGCTGATAACTTTTGTTCTCGGGATAACGGGCGGGGAGCGTCGCGGGTTTCACACGCTCTGTCAACCAGAGGACGGGACGACCTCGACAGAACATTAAGTCGATCCTCAGCCAATTTTTGTTCACTTTAAAAAAAAGAGATGGACAGCGAGTGTGGCCCGATGCCGCTCACAGAAAAATGTTCATGACTATGGGATGTGACACTTCTGTGATTCAATCTTGGACAAAAAAGCCTCATTTTCAATAACAGAATGGATTCGCAGTGGGGCGAATTGAAAAGAGGACCGTGTCAAGGGGGTTTTTCACACATCCATGTCAAGCACTATATTCAAGTTAATGCCCAGGTCCAGGCTTCATCTCAAACACTGAGCTGAGCTGTGAATATTCCCCTCTCTCCTGCTAGTTTTCTTACCATTCTTAGGTGTGCGTGTGGGGCTACCTAGAGCCACATGGTTATAGTTGTGCTGATGGGTACCTGCAATGACAAAAGCAATGAAACATCTGTTCAGTGTCCATGAGGAAAGCTAAGACTGTTAGCAGTGTGAGGGTGACAATTAAAGAGATAATTCACCAAAGCTGTCTTTTGGTGGCATTTTGAGATACCCTTCATTTATAATTCACAAAACACAGATTTATGTAGAGAAATGTGCATTTTAAATGGACTTTTAGGATGTAAACAAGTCACAGCACCACATCACCATTCTTTACTTGCTGGCAAACTTATTTTAGCGGGTGAAATATCCCTTTAATTTCCTCAAATGAAGTTAATGGACATAGAAAGATGAGTTTGTGAGATGAGTGAGAGTACAGTAGGTGGAGTAACCCCAGTGTTACCCTGCAAAACATGTTCACATCAAACACAATGTACAGCAGAACCCTTACAGAGAGAGAAACAAAACAAAAGCAGAAAAATGGGGCTGTATACAATATTTATCACATCCTGTCCTGGAACACGCAGGCCCTCATATGCTTTGCAAATTGCATTATTTAAGGAGTAAAGCCACAGAGAGCACATTAATTAATCTATGCATTCATCATAAAAAAGAGGCTTGAAATGTGGTAATACAGTAGCCAACACAGTTCAGCTTCAGAAACCGCAAGCAAACAGACAAAACACAAGCAAATGATACACTTTTTTTATCACCATGACAACACATACATTGCTGTTAGAAAAAAAATGCCGCACAGTAATGAAACTCAAGCAAAGAGTTTATGTCACCAACACCACAGAAGTGCATTTCAAATCGAGGTGCAGTCGTGGAAATATTTAGAATTGTTTTTCGTGACACATCCTCACCTGCCTCATGCACACTCTCACACAAAGATAAAATGCTCATGTACTCTGTTGACCCTCACACACACACACACACACACACACACACACACACACACACGCGTGCGCACACCAGACTTGCATAACTGCTTCTCCAATTAAAGTTGAGATTAAAATTAAAAAAAAAACTCTTTAAACCATTTCAGGTCACATCACCGGTCATATTGTGCAACTATTTAACAAATGTAATTTCTTGTCTGTCCAGTCATGTTTTCTTCCTGTAAAAACAAAATATAATGTGCTTATGTAGGCTTCAACCAGCCAGTTCAACCAATAACATCATGACAACCACCCACCAATCAGTCTTGAACTTTTAGCAGCACAGAGCTAAGATTCATTAACTCGCTAATAACCACGTGATATGTCAGTTTTCAACATTCAAATCAAATTCCTTCTGTTATGACCTGCCTGCTTATCCTGTTTTAGTCAGAAATACATCACAATACGTAGGCTAGTTACTCTGGAAATGCTGTCTCAACTTGACAATACAAAAAAGTGGGGGAAAGTGTTTCTTTTATTGATGTAGAAACACAGGAATCTCCTGCATAATGTAAGAATTTCAACTTTGCTTCTGGGACATTATGTTCTGTCAGTCACTTTGGTGTACAGCAGTAAATATTACAATGCCCATTAGCCTTAGCCAACATTGCTATGAAGAAGAGGCCAGAAGCTAGTCAGTGAAGACAATCGGAGCTGTTAGCAAAAACAGATACACTGATCCAGAATCTGTAAGTTAATTAATTTACTGTGCACACGCTGTTATTCGCATGGACAGAATAATAAATAGTGGATGTAGTCTCCATGACGTCACCCAAAGGTTTCTGAAGAACCATTGTGAAGCTCACAGTGTGTCTCTATCTTGGCAGTGTCCGACTTGGCTAACTCCTTGGTAATCCAAAAGTAGGCAAGGAGGTGGAGCACAGGTGGAGCTGAGGCAGCCACCTGCAATGCAGAACTTTAAGGCTGGAGATATACTTTTTTTTTCTGAGTTTGTCCAAACAGACACAGGATACATGAGGCAACCATGATGTGTGTATGGATATGAATGCAAATGCATAGTTAAACGAAACCATATTTGCCCCTTAAGCCTTAATATGGTATATTTAGACAGGTGAGTTACAGTTGTCGCGTCATTTTGTACCAGGCTGTAAACATCTTTATATCTGCTGTAAAGTTTATTATGGGAGTCTATGGGGACTGCTTGGTTATTAGTTTTCTTAGCCTAATTTCTAGCTACTGCCCACCGTTAGTGGGGAACAGAACAGAATTTGATGGAAAGCGAGTGGACGTTTCTTATCAAAATACACCTTTATGTCCTGGAGGTTGTACCCTCCACTCTTTATTAGAACCATAAAGAAGCAGGTATTTTCTAATGCTACACACCTAGCACTAGCTGTTTAGCTCCTGTAATCATGAAATCAGCATGTTTAAACTAAAATAAACATTTATGTGTGAAAAAAAAAATACTCCTGACCTTTTGAATAGTAGTTTCACAAAATAATCTCAACTTAAAAGCACTTAATATGTTTTTTCGGAGCTTACAACCACGTGGTGACAGTTAGCAACAGGAGTGCTAGCTTGACATGGAGTTCTGCTGTTAACAGAAATTATTCCATACATAGGTCTCTTGACAATGACAAAACCCACTGAGCAGACTGACTGTGAATTGATTCCGGAAAAAGCTAGTAAGTTGATGCTTGTGGATTTTTTGTCTAAAATAAA
>JAJHUR010110825.1:0-24466 GCA_027495735.1 Lutjanus campechanus | reverse complement strand
TATAATCACCTTTTTTTTTTTTTTTACAGACTTTTTTTTATCACTACGTTGCTAAAAGGGGATCCACCAGAACAGATTTATGTCCTGCAGTGATAAACTTCATCTTGTGGATGATTGTTGTGATACTGCATGTGGATCTCCCTCACCTTAACCACATGAAAATGTACTATTTGCATAAATTTCCACATCCACATAGGACACTTATTTTGGGACACAGTTAACATGGTCTCCACATCTGCATTTGCATTTTATCGAGCTTAGACGCTAAATAAATCCTGGTTGTGCGTGGTATTTGTTCTAGGAAGAGGGGTGGGTCAGTGTCATGCTGCCCTGCTATCCCTTCTAACCTGTCTTTGCCTGGCCAGATTCTGCTTTACACTGGTATTACCTCTACATAAGAAAACTGCTTTAGATTACTTTACAACTGTAACTATAAAACGGTGCAAACATGGAAATTTGTTGCTCTTCTAATTCATTTTCTCAACGTCAATGTGTTACTGTTGAGATACCTGAAATAAGGTCTGAGATATTTTCACATTCTGCTCTACAACATAAAATACATCAGTAAATATTGAACCTGTGCATTTTGAATGTCTAAAAAGCTCACAAGTGGCCAAACGAGACTGCAGAGTTTGTTGGGGACATTAAACGTCATCATGATGAGTGCCAGTCACTTAGTCCTGGCAAAGCTGATGCAACTCTGGTGTAGAAAGTTTATAGCCTTATGTTAACTTCTTATTTCTGGCATTTATGCCTCAAAGTTCAGAAAGGTAGTGTTCATTTGTGAAGATCAAAAGCTGGAGGTGTCGTAAACTTTTGTTTGCCAAAGAGCCTATTTTCTGCACAAATCCAAAATCCAGTGGAAATATCCCATTGGTTTTTGGTGGAGGGAACCAGAGTGACACCAACTTCAAGGATGACCTCAAGGAAACTAAACAACTAACTTTTTTTTTTGGTTTACCTAAAAAATGCAGGATGCCCGCAGCACCCTTTACAGTCTAGACATGTAATACCAATAGGGGTGGGAATCTTTGGGCACCTCACGATTCGATAACGATTACGATTCAGGGGCTACGATTCGATTATAAAACGATTATTGATGAATCTTTAATTTATGTATATTGAGGCACTTTTTCACAACACACATTTCTTTTTGTCTCACTGAATAAGCATTCATCACTTGCAATTTTTAAAAACAGTGCATTTGTAATAAGAAACAAGAGTTGAATTAATTTCCATTACATTTTATTAAACTAATGGAAATGCGTGCAAACTGGAAAGTTACAAAATTTGTGCAATACAATACAGACCGACTCCTCCGTCGGGTGGAATCGAGTTACATGGCTTCTCATGTTTGGTGTGTTGCCAAATTATTTTATTTTAGCGCGACACAGCTTACATATAACGTGGCTCTTGTCCAGTTCACTTCCGCCGTCGACGTTGTAGAAGCCGAAGTGTTTCCACACGTCTGCTTTTAAATTAGAAGGAGCTGTTCGGATCTCACGCCGAGGTGGGTGGCGGTCAGCCATGTTTGTTTTCCTCTGTGCGCGTGTCGGCGTGTCCGCTCCAGGTGCGCATCCCAAAGTGTCCCGGAGATGACGCGTACCGCGCTTCTTAGTTCCGCATTATTTAGAACCTTCTGTATTACTTTAATTAACAGATTTAAATAATCGAAATTTGGACGTTTGTGAATCGATTCAGATTCGTCCACATCCGAATCGCGATGCATCTAAGAATCGGAAATTTCCCCCACCCCTAAATACCAATACTGTTTTTACTCCAAAATTAGCATGAAATGTAGATTTTTAAACATAGGTAAAGCAGCTAAAAATAATCAATTGACTTTTTTCTCAATACCAGTGGACCTGTTTGCCTTTGTGTTTTTTTTTTTTCTTTCTGATGTGCACCGGAAAGCCAAGACTTGTGTGAGCAGACGAACAGAGAGAAAGATGTCTGTAAAAGGTCTCTGTGTTCAGCTCTCACCACTTTTGTAGCTTCTAACTGAATCTCTGTGGTTTTAAGTTTAGTTTCTCTTCTGCATTGCTGTTTATAATTTCAGGTATCTGCCTTATTTTACTGTTTCATGTTCACTTTCAGCTGGATAGGAGTTGTGTTAAGTTGCTGCCAAATAAAACCCAACATTTCCTGATTTTACTGCTTCATAAAAAAGGTTTTAAATAACAAAATAAAGGGGCACATTATAAGAAGTAAAATGCACCGTTCAGTTGCTTGACTAAAGACAAGCCCTTCATCACTAATTACACACCTTCAACGGGGTGCACCCACAGAGTAAAACCAAGTCAATTCAAACAGTACGAAAAGGAGCAGAACAGTTGCAGAAGTTACTACTGGAGGCGACAAGCATTCATGCCCCTGCTAAAAGGGGGTGAAAATTAGCGTGTCCACTAGTGATGCAACTGCAGATTGGTTTTCTCAATTACTCAATTAGTTGTTTGGTCCATGAAATACCAGATAATGAAAAAAAAAAGTCAATCAGTGTTTCCCAAAGCCCAAGATGATGCCGTCAAAGTCTTGCTTTGTCAAAGATATTCAGTTTACTGTCAGAGAGTAGCAAAGAAACCAGAACATATTCACATTTAAGAGGCTGAAATCAGAGAATTTTGACCTTTTTTCCTTAGAAAATTACTCAAACTGATTAATCAATCCATCAAATCGCTTATTCGATTAATCGTTGCACCTCATGTTATCATCACTACCAACTGAAGCTGGAGTCAATAAATACCCAGGACTACTGCAGAGTCTTTTGACCCGGGAGTGAATGCTGATTAAACCCTTTGCCACTCAAGACAAAAGCCAGATGGGTCTTTTGTCAAAGTGTAAAAGGGGCTGCTGTTTCAGTGGTCTGCATTTTCAGCTTTACTTTACAAACTACTGACAAAACCAGTATTACAAAATACTTCAAAAATACTGGAAGGCTATCTGTGGGTACAGAAGATTTCATAAATTAGACCATAACAAAGAAAAAATGTTGTTAGTAATATGTTTGTGTCAGTTTCTTTCATTTAAATGATGACAGAGAGACATGAGATAAATAAAATCAGTTTAACAGCACTATGCCTAATTGAATTAATGAACTGATTGCATAACCTGAAAAGCACTCCACATTAATGAAGGCAACTTCATCTCATACTCTGCTGGGATGCTCTGAAACACATCACGACCAAAAGACATAAAATAATAAATGACTCAATGAGGAAAAAGTCACAGCACTGAACGCGCTTCACTGGTAAACCTTCATTTCCCTAACATGCCCTGTGTGGTTTGTTAACTAATGTCTTAATCACTTTCCCATCAGCTGTCAGCTGTTTGATAATAACGTCCTCTCGTCCTTGATCGATTCTCACCACGCCCCTTCCTGGCTCCGACTATTCCCTGGGAAACAACTTAAACATCCATGTTGACAACACGGACAGTGCGTTTATTTGCCTTCAATTATAAAACAACCCGATTGTGGTATCTGTCTAGACAGCAGTATGCCCGAAGCAGCTGTTATTGTTGTTATAGTTGTCAGACTAGCCAAGCTAATGTTGTGACTATTACAGGGACGATGTCAGCCTCGTCGTTTATCGGTAAACATGCTAAAGTAACAGCTGACATTTGCTAACAATGTTGGAAAAACAAATAGCCTGCATTAGCTAGTTGACAGCAATATAACAGTCCTCACCAGTTATTATATGAGGTGACATGGAGCGTTTCTCTTGCAGCTATTTCAATGTAGCCCTGATGCAAGACCGCGTATATGACTAGCATCAAAACGTTTCACCAAACACCAGTCAAATATATAACAATTTAATGTAGCCTTGCTAAGCATAAAATAAACACACTGGTTCAAATATAACTTAATGTTTTAACTATAGAAGGAGATTTATTCTATAAATCGGCATATACATAATCAAGAAATGAGAGTCAATTTCGATACAATTTTAACTTTATTTGGTTTGCTTGTTGTTTTCACGACGAAAGCACACCCAGGAAGACCGTAAGTAGCATCAGCCAATCAAGTCTAAAATATGAAGAGTTTGGCGGATGATTTGTATGGCGCATTTCAATGGCGTTTAAGTTACAGCTGTTTCTTTGCCAGGTAGATATTTGTACCCAAAAGAAAAAGCAATGTCAAAACGCAGGATTCCAATCAGTTTTGACAAGACTTTTGTCCATCAAGCTGAACGTGCCCCAGGATAATGCATTAGGACTCTCAAACAGCTAGCTGGCTAACTAGCGTTAGCATCGTTTCCGAATGGTGGGACTGACTGAGCCGTGGCTAACGTTACCTTGTCCTCTGACGGCTGCTGCTGTAACGTCGGCTCGGTGTCTTTGGCCCCACGGTGCCTCAGCTCTGTCATCTTCGCAGCCTAACGACAACAGCAAAGGTCCTGTGGCTTCCAGACACTCGGTGTATGGACTGACAGGTCTCCTGCTAAGCCTCTAGCTAGATTTTTCACACTAACACTTTTCACTCGAAGGACTAAATCTGTGTCAAGCCAGCAGGAGTAAAGGTAAAGACAACTTCCTGTTTTCAAAATAAAGTCCACATTGATTATTAGAGGCACAACTCAACTGACACTGAAGAATGTTTAAGCAGGTTTGATTTAGGTGACAGGCAGGCCAGTCCTCACTCAGGCAGCCTGGAGGTGTGTTTTTAATGGAAATTATGAATTTCTAGGAAAATTCATAGTATTCAGTCACAGTCCTAGTTGCAAACCACAGGTGACTTTAATCAAATAGCAGGAGATTGTCATTAAATTACAACAGTGACCAGTGAGCTGTGACATTGTGCTACAGTATGTTGTAGGGCAACAAATGCCATGAGAGTACTACCATTATGTAGTCTGCAATTAACTACTAAAACTACATGACCCAAAGTAGTTAACCACTAAAAAAAACTACTGATATTTGAATGCTGCTAAACTACCACCAGCTACTGCAAATTGTAGTGGGTGAGCAGCGGAAACACGTCGACTTAACAAGGCTGGCAGGGAAGTGTGCAGCTCTTATGTGCATCATGTGTTAAAGAGTAAATGTCAAAAAGAAAATGACCAGACAGGGGATGATAAAGGACTGTTGAACACTATCTTTTACAGCACGCAGAGTCTCATGTCCCACTTACAGCTTAGGATTGTGGTTGTAAAACTTTCGAGTTGCAGCCCCCCAGAATAAGCGGGTTGTTGTTTGTGTACCCCCTCCGTCTGCCTGAGACTGTTCAGGGATTACAGTATAACATGTGAAAGCTTTTAGGGGATGACGTCTTTGAGAGCTGCTTCCTGTCTCTCACTGTGTGCTGCTTGCCACAATATTTTATTATATTTTATTCTCCACAATTATCTGGTGACCTCCAGAAATGATCTCGCAGCACCCTTTGGGTCCCAGCCCCCCAGGTTAAGAACCACTGACTCAGAACACCGGTTAAATCAGTTGCATCTAGAGTTGCAACTAACATTTATTTTCATAGTCAGTTAATCAGTTCATTATTTTTTCATTTAATTGATCAATAGTTGTTTGTTTTAAAAAGTGAGAAAATGGTGAAAAATGTCATTTAGTCTTTCCCAAAGCCTAAGATGACATCATCAAATGTCTTGTTTTGCTCACAACCCAAAAATATTCAGTTCATTGTCAGAGTGGAGTTAGAGAGGAAGAGGAGTAAAAACAAAAAATATTCACATTTAAGAAGCTGAAATTAGAGAAGTTTGACTTTTTTTTCCAAAAAATTACTCAAACCGATCAATCAATTATCGGAATAGTTGGCGATTACTTTAATCATCGCAGCTTGAGTGCAAAAACGTTTTGATAATTTGACCTGTAGTGCCCAATAGATTTTCATTTTTTCTTTACAATTCTGTTTTTGTTTGTTTGTACTTTCTTGTTGGTGTGATGTATTTTTGAATATACTGAAAAATAAATAACATTTATGATAGCTTTGCAAGTTTGCAAAGTGGCAAAAGTGTGCTTTTATTTTGAAGGTATTATCACTAATGTGTAGTTGCATTCTGGCTAACTTGATGTTGCTATCAGACTCCTCTGATGTCATGGGAGGTGTGGGCTATATTCAAGACAAATACTGTGTAATTTGTTTGGAGTGCTACAGTTGTAGATAATCCAAATCTAACTATATGAGCTACTTTATTACAGTTTATGACAGTGTTTCCTTTCTGAGTCAGCCTTGGTTAAATGAGGCCCTTTAAAATTTTACTCTGGCTCTTGACACACATTTTGTCAAATTCACACTCACTGATTCACACTGTAAAAATGATGACAGGGTGTTTTCCATTAATCTCACCAACTACAACACGAGTTACACTTTTTTTTTAAGTCTTCAAAAAACAAAAAGGCTCATTCCTCTTTAGGACAAAAAATGTGGTCTTTGTCCTCTTTATTAAAAATCAAAATACTTCTTAGTATGAGGACAGTTTATTAGAAACATGTATGGCATTATCAGTTTTATGTAGATGGTATAACTGAGACGCTCCTGCTTAGAAACTGTATGTAATATGCACCTTTAACACCAAGTGGCAGTAAAACCTCACTGTAAGTGTGTGTGTGTGTGTGTGTGTGTGGGTGTGTGCGTGCGTGCGTGCGTGCATGTCAGCTCTGTGGCCTGACAGCAGCCAGCCGTTATAAATACTTAATGGCCTACCACTGTTGCAGCAGAAGTGAAAGGGGGGTGAGCGTTGCAGCCCAAATACAACAGTTCAATAGCACCTGACATCAGACTGTAGCATGCTCATTTTCTCTACATCCAGTGATGAATGGGATTCAAGGTAAAACTGGAAGAAGCACCAGTGAAAGAGAACAGTTATTTAGAATCAGGGTGATTGAAAGCAATATTTTTTGGCAGAAAATCTGAGACCAGTCTTAAGGTTAAATTAGTTCCTTGTTTTTAAAAAAAAAAAAAAAAATTAGAACACACCACTGCCCCTCTATTGCCTGGCTTTCTCTGATTTCTTCTTACATTTATCTCAAAACACATTGCTCATACGGCCTGTCGTGAACACCGCTGGTGCACACTGACTCATGACTCATGCAGCATCTTGGAGAAGAGATGAAATCAACCTGTGTAGGCGTAGGTGATGCTTCGTACACTGAAAATTACAAATTACTCACTAACTAAAGAAGAAAGTCATAAAATCAACAAGAAAAATGATTACTTGTAGCCTTTAAGTCACGTAAATAAAGCTGTCAGTATACTCGTATTAAAGATGCAATATGTTAGAATCGTCCATCTGCTGAATTCATACTCCAAACAGATAGGGGGCAGCATGAACCAGGGTAAACACTAACTGTAGCTAACATTAGCTAGTTGATTCTCTTACTGTGGTACATGTACAACTGGGATGACCATGAAATATCACACACTTACATTTCGTGCTGTTAAATGGCTGTAATTATTACTGTTGTTTACTGGTGTTGGTATCAAACATACTTATTCACTATTAGTCTACTATATTTTTTATTTTTGCATTTTTAATAACTTTGCCAAATGTTTATTTAGGCAAAGGCGTCAAAAAGCCCTCTGGGTTTTTTGCCTCTTTCCCCTTTTTTTGTGTAAATGTATATATTTTTTAATTGTGCAAAATAAAACTAAACTAAACCAGGCACCAACGCTAATGGCTATTTAAGATGCTAGTACCAAATGGTGCAAAACAGTGGTACATGGAGAACTCAGTATTTTCTACATTTGTACGTGGTTTACAAAGTTTGAGGAATACTAGCCTAATAGGATATTAGCAGTGCTGCAGAGTAACTACTTACATGTAATGAAATTACAAAATAAATGTAATTGTGATCCATTACAGTCACCGAGAAGAAATATATTATTGAATTACAGTTACTAATCAAAATGTTAGTGATTAGGGAGGGGTTACATCTGAATACTCTTGTCAGGTGTTGGAGATCTGCATCCTACTTTTAGAATGTTTTAAACTAAAATTCTTACATATTGCACCTTTAAATGTCTTTTATTTTGCCTCCTGTTTCTTCTGCGTCTTGTCTGAATGTCCATTGTGTCGTGTGAGATAGTTTGAATCGCTTCGTTGTAAGGAGCCGCACAAATAACCTTGCCTTACCTTGAAAACCAAGCAGATACAAAGAAAAACTCTCATTTCCTTCCAGTGGGCGGACTGCAGTATCAGTTCGTTTCTCAGTCAGTTTTCTAGCTTTAATGGCGAGTTGATAATCACATTTAGCCATCACTGCTGAATACATAACATCACAGAAATATTAGTCAGTACCAGTGATGTCTCACTCCTTTAACCTTCACTTTCACTACATTGTCCCCATCATTTGATTGCTGTTTTTGTGATTAATCACTTGGAAAAAAGTGTAGTTGTCAGTATTGTCTGTCATTTATTGTCTGACTAAACTGGTGTTGTTGCATATAATTAATCACCACTGAAAACTGATGTTAATGCCTGAAAGGCTCCATTAATTTGGCTGCTTATTCTGTCAGTATTGTATTGTGTAGTGACTGGCTTTGCTGTGTTTGTACCAATTGTGCTCCTGCAGAAGATACATTTAAATATGTTCGTCTGTGGCTGTTTTTTCCTTCTTTGGTCTGATGGTATTTGACATTAACACTTCACCAGCTTTCCTATCAAGTTACCTGTGATCTGACTCACATCTTAATGATTTAAATTTTCCATTTAACGTCAGAAAAATATATAAATTGGAATAAACACAGAGTATGTAATGCTGTTTGCTGCTCCTTCGCCATCTGTCCTTGAGCTTTTATAACATCTAAGGCTTCTTAAAACCGAGCCATGACTCAGCAGTTCTTATAAAACAAGAATGTGGGGGGGGGGTTCAGAAACATTAGCATGACAACAAGAATATCCCACCACCACCACCACCACCAACAACACCCACCCAAAGATTATGACTGCAGTGCTTTAGCCTCTATTCTGTGGGGGGCACTTCATCCTTGCTGCAGTGTGATGGCTCGCACGTTGCTGCACAACAGACTGCACACGTCCACTGCCGCTGTGTCAGGGTGTCATGCTGTACTTGTCCCATCCCGCGGCTCACAGTTAGTGTGTTGTTTCTGCCCGCCTGCCTGAGCTCTGTGTGTTTTAGGCAGCCGAATTTCTTTTCTTTTTTCTTTTTTTTTTTTTGGCTGGGTCTCCTCGGCAGCTCCTCCAGAACTGCAGGGCTCTGGGACATCTGCAATGCAGAAGTCTATATATAGCCGTGGAGTTAGAGGGAGAGAGCGAGAGGGAGACAGAGAGACACAGACAGACAGAGAGACAGAGGGATGAAGGGAAAGACAAGACAGTGAGACAATGAATGAAAAGAGTGATTCTTTTCTGAAATTGAGCTGGAGAGGATAGGGAATACTGGATGCAGATTTATGAACTGTTCTATTGCCAAATGCCAACTTTTACAGTTTATTCAAAGTCAATTCAAGCTATGAAACATTCATTTTAAGTCCCAAAAAAAACACCAAAACCTTTAAAACAAGTGTCCACTCAAGATGTCAACACTTGCACTATAAATGGCAAGGTCACAGTGGAGTGTGTTTGCCAGCATCTCTCTGTTTAACTCACTTAAAAGAGGAAATGTAATTACATGCTTGTGGACTCCAGCAACAAGAACAGGGCAGGGTGGTTGTTAAATGCTGAGGTTGAGTATTTATTGCTTTATCTCGAAGGGTCTCGGGAGGGCAGTGGAAGAGGAGGAAGGCGGTTCAATTATGTATGCACCTCCAACAACAGCAGAATCTGCTGACAGCAGGGCTCAGCACGCACACGGCAGCGGCACGGCCAAATCAAGGACGACTCCGATGCCCGGGCCCAGGCAGCGGGCCCACAGAGCCGTGGGATTGATCGGACTCTTGAATTTTCAATAAATCTGCCCTCTGACACGATCCCTGCCTGACGCTCCATCACACAGAGGAGCCATGCTGACTCATAACTCTCCTGGTGTCACTGACAGAAGATAGAGCATCAATCATGACTGCAGCATGCAGGGAGAGGAAGGCTTGAGGAGTAGCAGGGACTTATGATTATTGAAGAAATGTTAGCTGTATTGATTCCCAATTATGGACCAATTAAGAATTCAAATGAAAAGATTATTGTGGAATATAACTGTGGCATTTATGAGCATTTCAACATCACGGTTGATGCCGTAGACGCTTAATAACAAAGCTGTGTGCAGCACAATCTTTGAATGAACAGCTTAACATTAATGTGTTCTTATTTATTTACTTGCCAATAGTCACTATAGATGAGAAGATCAATACCACTCTCATGTCATGCCATGAAGCAAAAAGACTGGGGAACCATGACATTTCACTAATTAGCATACAATATCATGTTTGTTTCATCAATGTATGGATTGTTGGAAGGGCCTATTTGGCACATTTGTCAGGGGCTCAAGGTATCTGGGGGCCCCCTGGACCAGAGCATCTATTTGGAGTGACTGTGATCCTTGCCAAAAGTCAATCATCAAACTACAAAGAGGCACAAAATGACCACAGAGATGCAAAGAAGTCCCACAAAGGGATGTAAAACTGCCACAAGGTGACAAAACAATACTGTGAAGAGACACGAGAATACCACAGAAGGCCTAAAAAACTGACAAAACTGAAAAAATAACACCATAAACAGACACAAAACAACTGCAAAGGGACACATAGCTATTACAAAGAGATGCAAAATGACCACAGGGACAGATAAGTACTAGAAAGGGGAATAAAACTACCAAAAAGAGGCAAAAACAACTATGAAACTACAAACAACTACAAAATGACCACAGGGACACAAAAGTACCATAAAGAAACATTTTTAAAAAACTACAAAAAGACAAAACAACAAAGAGTCAGAATGACTACAGAGACACAAAAATACTACAAAGAGATATAACACAACTACAAAAAGACACAAGATCACTACAAGAGGACACAAAACAATTACAAAGACAAACAAAACAACTACAAAGAAACTTTCAATCTGAGTGTGCTGCTATTAAGGAGGGGTGGGGGGCCTTTAAACGTGTCTTTGCCCAAGGCCCTGTTGTCTCATAATGTGTCCATAGTTTAATCCACTCAAAAACCAAACTGTAAAAACAACACGCTGTGGTTAATCAGGTGATGATGTGCAGGATTACTTCTAAACCTCCCCTGGCATCTTCACGTTGATGACAAGACTGCAGGAAACAGTCTGGAAGCCCCTCCAGGTTAAAACCACACCTGGACTTTGTGACATTTGACCAGAGCCAGGCTCCCTCTTTTTGCCTTTCCTTCCCTTATGCTAAGCTAAGCTAACCAGCTGCTGGCTGTAACTTCATATTTAATGGATACATACTTCCCAACCTGTCAAATTATTCCTTCAACATCATACTTAATGTGCTCATAAAAAGCACCACCATCTTTATCATCATCTTCAATTATTAATAATATGCTATTTTACTTCGCTTCAAGAAATTTAATGAAAAATGGCTGGATTATGGTCGTACTCAGTCAAACAGTTTATCACACTTGGAAAGTCACCTAAAGCTCTCTGCAGATACAAAAGGACTGGTGGGTCCAACTTCTTATTGATTGTCCTGAGCACATCCAGAGAAGCATTTGCAGCTCTTGTCCTTTACTTTATTGTATCACGTTGCATTTCCTCTACCTGAAACTCACGTGTGCTCCTTTTCATCTAATACTTTAGTCAAACCATTTGTCCTTGCTACTTTCCCCCTGCTTTTCTGACAGTTTTATTGATCGTCCGTTAGTGCTGATAATGTTTTTGCCACTGTGCTGATTCTCCCTCCTACACACACACACACACACAGAGGAATAAATGTCGGTGAGTAGGGAAACAAACGTCTCGGGCTGTGATGAAGTTGTTGCTGCTGACAGCTGTGCTGGTGGGCCAGTGTTGGCAACTGCCATCCATCTTACCCGGCCCCATCTCTCACCTCTGCAGGCTGGCGGAGGCTGAGATGAGCTGATAGTAACACCCAGCAGACGTTGTGCAGCTCCGCCCATTGTCGAGAAGGTACTGAATGCAGCCTGAAGGATGAGGAGACGGGCAGGCTCGTGACTGGAAGTAGACGGTTTCTGTCACTTCTGTGTGGGTGAAAGTGAAGTCATCTGCTCCAATAACAAATACTGTCACACCCCTTTGAGCAAGGCACGGATCTTTCCCTGTTCCAGCCATTTTTTAAATTCAAATTGAGTTTAGTTTCAGGGTCCTGGTATTGGTCTTGGTCTTACCTTCTAAAGGAGGCCCCCCCCAACCCAACCCCAATGATGACTTGGCCTCTTTACTGGCTAATATTAGACCTTTTCCACCGACATGGAACCGGGCCTTGTTCTGGTTCAAGCACCTAATTTTGACTCAGAGCATTGCTGCCAAAAATATAGATTCAAACGTCGAAAAATTGTTTTCCAGCTTTGTTTTCCAAAGAGGGCGTGCCATATTCTACAGGCTGTTGTGCATTGTACAGCACTCTCTGTTGGTGACACCCTTAATTACAATGGTTCTGCTCTAAACTGATCTTGAACCTGTGTTTTTTTCTAAAGGCCAGCAGGAGGTGACTCCACTGGTTGCAAATAAAAGTCCAACTGTGTGTACTGTTATGGCAAAATGACCCTACTTCTCACTTGATGTATGACCTCAGTAAACAGTTTCCCAATGAGTTTCTGGTCTCAATTGCTAATTTCAGGTCTTATTCAATACAGCATGATGTTCATTTGGTAAATTAAGATCCCATTTAGAGTAAAATAGACCATAAACCATAGACTGTAAACAGTAACAAGTCATTCTCAGCGAGTCTGTCCAGTGCAACACACAGGGCTCATGATGATTAAGTATGGATCAAGATTCTGTCTCTACACTGCCTATTTCTTACCTAAAATGTTTCCAGAAATGTATTCTTGTGTACTGTTTAGCTGTAATATGAAAAAGATTGCAACCAGATGGCTGCGATTGTGTTTCCAGTTATCAATAGTCTCCCAAAACTCAGATCAAAATGTCAAACTAGGTAGTGCTGCCAAAAATATGGATTAATATTCTGTTACTACATTACCTATTTCTTGCTTGAAATGTTTTCAGAAACACAACAGTGTACTATTGAGTTGTAATATGAGAAAGATCCCAAGTTGTCAGGCCGCCATCATTTCCTGCTGAACCGATGAGCCAAAACCAAGCACCAAGTCGCAATACGTCACCCACAGCTCCACGCTCTTGTCGGTACTGCACATGAGCTACCTGCAAAAAAGCAAGATGGCGACCTCCATAATACTGAACTTAAGGCTTCAAAGTGGTGGTCCACAAACTAATAGATGACATCTCGGTTGGTTCACATTTGGGTGGCATTAGCATTGGTATTGGCCACACCAGCCTGAGTTCAGTGTTGCCTTTGCCTCCACCCAAATGGCCCTGTTCATACTTGTACAAATGGTGGGACTCAGGCCCATGCATTGCAGCAACACCAGTCCCCTCACTCCCCATCTGCTTTTCTGGAAATACCCTGTGTGGCAACAGGCTCCACACAAAGCTGTGTCTTGGCCCTGTCCAATATGCCAGTGTAGGGCAGTCACATATACGTGAAAGCAGGAGAGTGACCGTCGACTGCTGAGGTGAATGACACACACGTCTTTGCTATTGGTTGAGGCTTCAGTTTTGCTAGTCAGAGTTCACCAAAGTTGAACTCCATACAAAACGAAGACACAAATTGGCTAATGTGTGAGCGAGGCAAGCCCCCAGCAGCATTGTCATATCCCCCTGTTGTTGCAGCAGCAGGCATGTCCCCAGTGACTGTATAACTTTGCCCATTGGGATGCATCAGGCTTTACCCCATCACTGCATATTCAAAAAGTAAATAAATACAATCATTAGAATACTAGAATAAAAAATATGGCAACTCTGTATGTATGAGAAACAGTCTGAAGAAGAGCCTGGAGCTCCAAACGCCACACAAATATATTTGTGTGCACATTCAGTTCACAATCTCGTGTGCAGATCTTCTCTGTTCAGGTTCAGCCCATTGGCCCCATGGATGTATGTGTTTTTTAAAATTCACAGGTGGTCCAGATCTGGTAGCCACATGTGGCCAGTGACATAGCTGCATCTCAGCCAACTGTACTACCATATCTATCAGATTTGGACCACCTGAGACTTGTAATTCATTGCTGTGTTTGGGCTGAGCGTAAGTGGGTTGTGTGTTCTGTCACTGAGCCAGACCAGTTTTTCTATGAGGGAAGATGCAACTTCATGAATAAATACAGGATTTCATCATATTTCATCATTTTTAGCAACTGAATCATTTGTTATTGCCTGAGACATTTATGCAACAGTGTGCATACAAATAGATTCCACTCATGCAGACATTTACCTTCCTGTTTATACATTTAATTTACAGATTACTCATCTGTAGCTCATCACTACAATACTATTCTAATTAAGAACGTTCATTGTTATATATTCACATTTATCAAAAAACATGAATGTTTTGATATTTATCATCTCTCTTGTTTTTATATACTATGTACATTATAGCAGCGGAAGAATATCATTTTGTATTTTTATTTTTATAACAAATTTTAGTCCTATTTCATGACATTAAAGACACAGAGGTGTGGTGATCGTTTGGTTAATAAATGTCTTTATTTGGCTTTGACAGGAATATCACTGCATGAGATAGCAGCACATACAGTCACAGTTGTATAGCAGAGGTCTGGAAAATGTCAGTACTCCTCAACCTCCCCGGAAACAAGTGGGATGCAGGTGAAAATATGTTTTATTTTAACTTTCAGTCATGGTTAAGGCAAGTTTTTTTAATTGAAACACACAACAAGCAAAAATCTATCCCATCCAGCAGATATTCAAGCTCCAAGATTCAGGCCATGCATTCATACCCGTCGGTTGATTCATTTGTCAAAAAAGGAAAAAGCGTGGGGGGAATGAAATGATGAACAATGAAATTAAACCATTTTAGGGCAAAATGATAGAAGGGGTTATGGTGAAAATAGCCCTTATATGCGACTCCGTACCATATAGCCATGACCCCTGCGGCATCTGCCCCACCTGCCACTTTCAGTCTGAGCTGAGGGCTGTCAGTGTCATCATCAGCTGCCTGACACAGACAGCCACGCTCACCTTCGCTGTGTTCCCTTTATCCAGCAAAATTAAAAGTACCACTACATTTGTATGAGGAGAAAGAAAAAAGGAGTTTGAGTTGCAGATAAATATTAATAAAACTCTGACAGAGATGGCTGATATATTCACGACAAATGAATCAATCGAAGGGGGGTAATTCATATTCCCAAAATAATTATATATAGCAACAATTTAAACTCTATATTTTTCATTCCCATATATGCACTTCCTCGACGAGAAGCTGCAGCACTCCTCCTTTAACCACCCACCCTCCCAACACATTTGTATATACATGTTTTCTTATTGCCGTGCTGTGACGCTGCAGTGAATTAAAAGAGAGATGGAAAAAAGGGGCTTTGATGGTGGGTGGTACATTTCATTTTGTCGTGGTGGGTGGGATGAGATGCACAACTAAGTGGGGTGGAAGAAAAGAGGGGGAGTGAGAAAGCATTCACCTGCTGTGGGAAATGTGGGGTTGGACTCGCCGTTCAACAAAGCCCACATTCAGGAATGAGCTGGTAGAGCTTCTGGTCTGTGATAAAATCTTTTTTTTTCTTTCTTTTTTCTTTTTACTTGCAGTACTCCCCAACTTTTATATGTAAAAATCAAATAGCACCGTAAAAGTTGGACTTGCTGTTACTCATGCTCCAAGATCTGTGCATTTATCGTATGTGCTGACGGTAGGTTTTGATTGCTCTTATTGTGACTATTAATCATCAATGGCACATTTACTGTTGCTGATATGAAGAAAAATCATCCCCCGTTTCAAACTAAGGAAACTTTGTGACATCATGCTAGCTTCCTGCGCGTCTTTCCGTACTTCGAGTATGTAAATGATTTAAACTCTTCATTCTAACCCGTCTATTCCCTTCTAAAGCTCCTTGTTCTCCATCTAGCAAAGTTTGTACTAATTACTTCTGAGTTACAGAGCAAACGGAGACAGAAAAACACAGGTGTGTGAGGCATCTGGAGTGTGCAGAGCCGTGTCTGAGTGTGTGTGTGTGTGTGTGTGTGTGTGTGAGATGATGTGAACATGATCCATATACGTGATCGGTGGGATGAGGAATGTGTTGATAATGACGAAGATGTTGACACAAGCAGTTTAGCTCTTGCTGTTCTTGCCGGTGGGGCTATCCTTCTTCTTCTCCTTCTCTTCCTTCTCTTTCGGCTTCTCTTCCTCCTCTTCTTCTTCCTCCTCCTCCTCTCCCTCACCCTCGCCCTCCTCCTCTTCCTGGTCATCTCCCTCCTCTCCCTCTTCTCCCTCATCGCCCTCCTCTCCCTCCTCCTCGCCGCCCTCCTCTCCCTCCTCCTCTTCCTCACCGCCCTCCTCCCCAGCCTCCTCTTCCTCCTCCTCGGGCTTGGCTCCGAACTTCCTGTAGGCTCCCAGGGTGTAACTGCGGGCAGACATGTAGGAGAAGCCCGGGTAGCCGGACTGGACCATGGCTCCGCCAACGGTGCTGAGGCGGCATTCCTCACCTTCCAGCAGCTTCCTGCACAGACAGACAGACAGAGGACATGAGATGACATGTCCTCCAGTCTGGTTTGGTTACTATTATTATCTCAGTGTGTCTCTGCTGAGGGATCTAATGTCAGTGGGGTATTAGTGGCAGCACCTCTGCTGTCTGTTTTGATAGAACACTTTCATTCATCTATCTTATTACAGTGGGAAAAGAACTGATCCATTTACATGAACGGGAGCGACAATCAGATTGTTCATGCAAGCACATTAAACCACACTTTACAAGTGGAAAAAGAACTGAATACTTTTTTATATACTATTATTATTCATTTAGTCTTTATTGGATAGCTTATAGGCGCAACTGTTAAATACCACATCAGAGTTGTTAACTCTGAACTTCTTCTCACTAAATAAGTGAGAGGAAGAAAACAAGGATGAAAGCTGGGAAAAATAAAATGAATGAAATAATAGCCATAACTATTCTTACATAAAAAATACAAAAAAGGGGAAAATACCCGAATAAAGATATGGGTGTATTGTGGTATCTGGCTCTGGTGCAACACATCAATTTCATGCTCTGTATTGGAGCTATATTAAATTGCATTGCACCTACAAAATAAAATTCAAATTAATGCTGTGTAGACAGAGACAGTGGAAAAGAGAGAGGGGTATGACATCCAACAATGGTCCCTGACCGCAATCACACTAGGGACATACGATGGATCTTAAAAATTAGGCCACCAGATGCCACAGAGGAGTTTGATTCTAAAAAATGCTTAAAATAAATGTTGGAGTGGAAGTGAAGCTGGCTGTTTGTTTTTTTTCAAGACACTTATAAAGATAATATCAGCTGAAAAGTTAAAATTCTGCTGAAATTTAAAACTTTAAAACTTCACCTCAAACTGTAAACAGCAAAGAAAGTTGTTGACCTTATGCAGTGGATTTTGAAAAGGTTTCTGTAGACCAAGATAGTGGAATTTTGTATGTTTATATCCACTGAACTTATATACGAGGAGAGAAACAACATGCAAAATACAATAATAACCATTATTTTCTTCATATGAATATTTAAAATAAGCAAGAGATGGGACCATGTATTGCACAATGTGAAAGCTAACACTTAAATTTGAGGTTAGTTGTAGCCCACCTGTAGGCAGCGATCTCAATGTCCAGAGCCATCTTGACGTTCAGCAGGTCCTGGTATTCACGCAGGTGACGGGACATCTCTCCTTTGGTGCTGCGCAGGGCAGCCTCCAGCTGCTGAATGGTATCCTACACACACACACAGACACACACATAATCCTATCATGAAATATTTATCATTTGAAAATCCACTGATAAACATCTATGTGGAGATTTACACTTTTGTGTTGTCACACTGAACAAGGACTGTGTTCATTTTTAATATTAAAGCGATTCATAAATCACACCCCTGTAATTACACGTCCCAGGTGGTGTCCTTCATCAGTGTCCACCATGCAGAGTGTCTTTGAGACTTAAATTAATGAGTCTGATCTCTCTGGCAGAATTCAAGCCCCATTGTTAATTGTCTCTATCAGGCCCTATTTTTAGCCTCATGAGACACATGGCTGGTATTATTAACTGTTATTCATATTGTATCAACTGTTGCCTGTTTTGTTTGTTTTATCTCCCTGCTGAAGAGGTATCCAACCCCAACAAGACTTAATAACATTGTAAAACAAAATAAAACAATCCCAAATTCTCCCCACCCTGTATCATTTACATACCTGCATGTCTCCAATTTCATTGTTATGGCGGTCCTCCATCTCCGCAATCTGCCTCTCCAGAGCCTCGTTGTGGCCCCTGAGGGCCTCGATCTCCAGGGTGCGGGCCTGCACCTGCCTGCGGTACTCGCTCAGCTCCTCCTTTGAGTGCTTGATGGCGTCCTGGTTGCGGGCAGCCGCCTCAGTCACACTGGCGAACTTAGAGCGGTACCACTCCTCGGCCTGGGACTGGTTCCTGGCGGACAGGTTCTCATACTGAGCCCGGATGTCCTTCAGGGCAGCCGTTAGGTCCGGTTTGCTCATGTCCATCTCCACGGAAACCTGAAAAACGGAAAAATATATTTTAACATAGCTGCCAACCATAGAGCCTGGTTCTGCTCAAGGTTTTCACCTCTTGAAAATAAGTTTTTCCTCACCACTGCCATAGTGTTTGCTCATCGTGGGAACTTTTGGGTCTCCGTATATATTATAGTAAGTGTGATCTAAATTATAAAACAATCTAACTTTCCAACAAGAGCGATTAAAGTTTAAAGTAGGGCTGCAGCTAACGATTATTTTCATCTGATGATTATTTTCTGAGTTGTTTGGTCTATAAAATGTTAGAAAATGGTGAAAAATGGCGATCAGTGTTTCCTAAAGCCTTCAAATGTCTTGTTTTGTCCACAACCCAAAGTTATTGAGTTTACTGTCAGAGACGAAAAGAAACCAGAACCGAGTCAACTAATAACTGATTATATGTTGCAGCTCTTGTTTAAAAGTGTGCCAAGAAATGGAAGGGAAAGTCAGAAAAGCAGTCTAGTGGCCAATCTAACTGTATAAAATGATATAATATATAAACTGCCTGGAGGTGAATGCTGTTTTCTCTGTTGCTCACAGCTCTTTTTCTGTGCTACAGTTACACTGTATTTGTCCTGGTGACATATACATATGTGTATAAGGTGAGCAGCAGGGTGTTGATAAGCTGAGTTGCAGTCCAGTGAGGTGGACCGCTGCTGCAGGACTGATGAATCGACTGCTGACTCAGGCTTCCCTGCTGAAGAAAGCTGTGCTGTCAATAGCTTACATGGCAATAATATTCCCTGCAGGGGAGAGGAGAGACCCTGGAGAAATCTACCCGGCAACCATCACTCCACCGTGTGACTTAACTACTCAATACTACTACTGCATATTCAATGAATTGATTCCTGCTGGAAGTTGCAGTGGAAGTTGCTTGCAGCTCATGTTGCTTTTCTTGTTTGTTGTTTGCTCCATTTGCAACATGATGAGCTCTAATGTTGTTCCATAGATAATCCTCGAGGAGGTCCTATATTTGTAGCCTGCAGGAATCGATATTATTGATGGTTTTGTTAATGAAAACATCTCTGTCTTTTGCTGGCAGCACAAAACAAAACTTTTTTGTTTAACTGTGATAGTATTTGCATAGTTGTGCTGCTATTAGCACAGTATAGCTTGACAAAATGTTCATGAAAACTATTGCAAGTGTACTCCACAGCCTGCTGCCCCTTTGGGACGACCACACCCCTGGATTATGCGCTATTTCTCCGCATTTTCTCCCTCCCTCCTCCCCCTCCCTCCTCACCTCCTTCACGGAAAATAACCTTTAATAATAATGTATAATAAATAATAAACTGTTTAGTTCCCTTCCTCCTTGACTGAAAAAGCAA
This sequence comes from Lutjanus campechanus, assembly GCA_027495735.1. Taxonomy (NCBI): domain Eukaryota; kingdom Metazoa; phylum Chordata; class Actinopteri; order Lutjaniformes; family Lutjanidae; genus Lutjanus; species Lutjanus campechanus. The sequence goes on along the minus strand of JAJHUR010110825.1, from coordinate 4,497 downwards.
TTAACTTTTTCCACAGCAGCCCTGTAACATGAAACAGTAGTGTGAACGCAGGTGTTACCAATAATACTAATTAAGTTTCGTTACATTCAAGTCAAATAGAATCGGGGAGCTGCTATTGTGCATGGCTGGAAAGGCTCTGCTACACTAAATGGAAAAAGACCTTAATTAGTATAACTGGTAACACCTGTGTTTACCTTACTAATTTCGTCTACTATTTCATCAACATGTCTGCGGTGAAAAAAGGTCTACAAAGTTAGCTAATGGCATAGCCTGCCCTAAGGTAATTACCTTTTTCAACTATTTTGAAGAGTCATCCCTAACATGATACTTTCTCATAATGTTCCCACAGAGAAAACAGTTTAACGCCATACTTCGTTCAAAATGGCGTCGATCATTACTTGCTATAAAAATAAATAAATAAAACAGAAACACAGCTTAAACGTCTCAGAGTTTGTACGGGGGTGTGTTGAGCGCGCGGGGCGCTGCAGGGACGCTCGAGACCCTTCTGACAGGAGGAGGGAGGGAGAGCGCGTGGTGCTGAAACGGAACTGCAGTGCCATCAATTATCCAGTGCGCAGTCTGAAGGGGACGCAGTGTGTCGTGAATATAGAAACAGGGCTTGACAAAATACTATTTTGTTTAAAATGGTTTAAAATATATTCTTGTTTAAAATGGTAACACTGTCGTTGTAGCAGCTTATAGACTGAGATAAACGTGCCAATATATAAACAGTAGAAAGAGTTGTAACGGACGGTAGCCTATTATTACTGTTGCATAGATCATTTATAACAAGTATATATCTTGTGATTCTAATATACTATTTGGGCTTTTAAATGAATGTTAAAGTAGTGACGCCATTGGGGAATACAGGGAACAGCCTTAAAGTTTTTTAAGTTCTCTGTAAAGTCAGTCCAAAATATTAAAGTCATAGGCCTATGTTGGCTTCAGGTAAAACATGTATGGATGTGCATTGCAAAAAGCCCACCAGTGTTGAGGAATATTAGAGCAGTGGTTCTCAAATGAGGGTCCGGGGACCCCCAGGAGGTCAGTGGCAGTCTGCCAGAGGGTCCGGGAAAAGTTTTCAGATTCACTCTTGTAAATTATCACGATATAAAAAATAGTTATTAATTTATTTATCTACAAAATGCGTCACAGTTAAATTAATAATGATTAAATATAATAAACATACATAAAAATAATCCTCCCACCAGTCAAGCATGCATCACCCACACCTCATCCATTAATGGTGGAAACAAGCGGGCTTTCACTTCACTAAATAGAGGTGTCAAAAAAGGCCACATCATATTATTCTAAGGGACATGGGACATGAGTGGGGTGTGTACCGTGCCTGTGTGGACCCACAGGTGACCAGTGGGGCGTGTTCCGTACCTGTGTGGCCTGCAGGGAGGCCTGCAGCTCCTGCAGCTCCTCCTCGTGGACTTTCCTGAGGAAGGCGATCTCGTCCAGCAGAGACTCCACTTTCTTCTCCAGCTCGAGGCGCGCCAGGGTGGCGTCGTCCACATCCTTCCGGTAGCCCTTCAGGGTGTTCTCCGCCTCCTCGCGCAGCCGGCTCTCCTCCTCCAACTTCTCCCGCACGCGCTCCAGCGTCTCGTTCATCTGCACGCAGTCCACGTGCATCTGGCTCTTCTCGTGCGTCAGCTCCTCCACGCGCGCCCGCAGCTCGCGGATCTCCTGCTCGTAGAGCTCGTGGAGGCGCGAGGGCTCGTTGTTGCGCTGACGCAGCAGGGTGACCTCCGCCTCCAGCACCTTGTTCTGCTGCTCCAGGTGGTGCACCTTCTCGATGAAGGACACGAAGCGGTCGTTGAGGCCCTGCAGCTGCTCCTTCTCGTTGGTGCGGATGATCTTGAGCTCGTTGGTGACGGCGGTGGACTGCGTCAGGTCCATCATGGAGTCCTGCATGGAGGAGAAGACGCGGCCGGGCGCCGCCGTCCTGCGGAAGGTGGCGGAGGACACCATGGAGGGGGAGCCGTAGGTGCGTTGGCCGCTGCTGCGGTACCCGGCAGAGTGCAGCCGGGACGGGCTGCTGCCCAGCCCGACGCGGCCGGAGCGGGGGGCATCTCCGAAGATCTTCCGATAGGAGCTGCTGCTGTAGATGTCGCTGCTGGAGTAACTCATGGCTGCCTGTAGCTGGTCCGGTCCCGCTGCTCTGACTGTGTATGTGGAGTTTAGGAGTGTGTGAGGAGGGTGAGTGTGTGTGTGTGTGTGTGAGAGAGAGAGAGAGAAAGTGAGATGCGAGTGAAGTCTGGCCAGGACAGGTGCTTTTATAGTGAAGGCGCCGGCGCATCATTTGACGCAGGGACAACAGAGGATGAGGGGAAACCTGCAAGCTTTTGCAGAAAGCCTCCACCCTCTAGGGAGACACGAATTCACTCATGCGGATCCTCTTTTTGCCCTGTAGTTCACACACCAACACACACACACACACACACACACACACACACACACACACACACACACACACACACTTTACATGAAGATCACGTCCTGGAGCTATGGGCTTTAATGTAGCCTGTTTGACCTGAGAGATGAGAGAGTGATCTCCACTGTTCATAAAGTTATAAACTCCCATTTCCCTTTTACTTAACGACATGGAAATAATACCACATAATAATAAAATCACACTTCCACAATACATGTCTTGTCCCTCTGGACTGTCTCATGTTACCTCAGTCCATACTGTCCACTGTCATTGCAGTTTTTTCTTTGCTGTCCCAGCAGAATGGCTGAATGGGATCGATGCATGGAGCTTTGCGCCAGAGTGTGTTTTGGTGCTGCAGTCTGTATCCAGCCGCCCTCATCATCCCCCCCGACCTCCGCAATATCGGAATACGGGATGAGACTCATTATAGTGGCGTGATTCTTCCACTCCCACATCATTGCAGCCTCACCTACAATCCATCACTGTTGGAAACATAAGTTATGAATTGTTTAAGTGTAAGTTAGGGTCATCATCATGTTGTTTCACAACAAAAATACAGAATTATGTAAATAAATTCTGATTTTAAACACTGTAGTCCTCATTATAAGTAATCACAACCACCAAGAGCCTGTATTTCTACGCCGTACCCTCCATATAAACACAAATATTAAATATATATAGCAGCCTTAAAATGTCTTTAAACCTGCTTTCCTACACATCTAAGGGTGGATGGAAGTTTTAACAATACAAATAAATAAGCTGCACTGTTAAGTTGGTTAAAAATTTATTTGTCTGTCTGTCTGTCTGTCTGGCCTGTTTGGTGTTTAAGTGCTTGCGCAGAGGTGTCTCTCTGTCGCTGGCCTTGGTCCTGATCCAGCCTGTAGGCAGGAAGGGGGACCACGCCCCTGCAAAGGAGAGACAGCAGCCACCCACGGGACTGCAGCCTCACCACCTCCAAACACCACACAAGGCGCCTCCTGTGCCCCCGTTCACACCGCCAAGTCTGGCACACGGCCCAAACAGTGCAGCCACTGCCAAGTCATCCTCCCTAAATCACCTCAGATCATTTCATGATACTTTTACAAGGAGGAATGAAGTAATGGCTAAATAAACGACATCTTAATATAATGGGCTGTAGTGAAAAAGTGTTTTTTTTTTCTTCTCTAACTGCAAATAACATTGTTTTCTTGAATAATCACCTACTTTATTTGGCTGCTCAGCAACAGTATATTCATAACAAATCACTCAAATTTGATTCAAAACTTGTCTATAAACAAGTGATTTTTAAAATATTCATCATGTTTCTGTTTCTCTTTGTTGAAAAGTCATTTTAATGTGCTCTGGACTCTAGACTAGATTTTTCTTTTATTCAAGACAGAGATTTATTTGATAGATAGATAGATAGATAGATAGATAGATAGATAGATAGATAGATAGATAGATGACACTGTCATGTCTTTTAACTTTTACTTACATATGTTAACCACTAGGGGGTGGTAAAGCATAAGTGATACTCCACATGTCGAGAAAACCTAGGTGGATAGGTAGATGGGTAGCACTTTATTTATCCCCGTGGGGAAATTTCAGTCTCACAGCAGCAGAGATATGTGAGGAAAGGAAACAATAGTAAATAATGAAGAAAAATAGGCAATAAAAAGCTACAGTACAGTACAATAAAAATAAGAAAGAATATAGATAATAACAATACTGAGTACTGGTGTGGGATCAGGTGCATCAATAAGCATAATAAGTATAGAGTATATAGCGTGTAGGAAAGGGAAAGACAGTGTAAAACAGTGCAGATGGTGCAATAGACAGAATACATCAATAAATTAAAGGGTGTGCAATGTGCAATGTGCAAAAATATTATGAGCAGTGCAAACAGTCCACATGTACAGTAATTATTACAAAATTACCAAGAGTGAAATGTACAGTGCAAACATATGGATAGTTATAAAGTGAGAGGTATAGCAAGTAATCCAAAGAGGATCCACATGAATAGTGATGAAATATGAGATGTATAGAAAGTAGTGCAACCAGACCAACTCAAAATGAAT